>CAKOAT010216265.1:917601-968425 GCA_932364175.1 Eruca vesicaria subsp. sativa | reverse complement strand
TAGAACTTCACACAATTATTTATAGTCATCCAATACTTCATATATTATAAAATTTCTTATTGTATTTTATGTTAATATACAAACATTTGGAAATCCTAACATTAAAATTTGGAAATCTTGACATTTTAAAATTAATAATTTATATTAATAACGGTCTTTATTCTATTTTATGTTAATATACAGAACTTTGGAAATCCAGGCATTTAAATTTGGAAGTCTTAACAATTTAAAAACTAATAATTTATATTAATAATTTGCTTTATTCCATTTTATGTTAACATAGATAAATTTGGAAATCCTAACATTTAAATTTGTAAATCTTAACATTTTAAAACTAATAATTTATATTAACAACCTAATTTATTAGATAATATAATTTTTAATTAAACTAATTTGGAAACAATGATATTTAAAAAAAATTAAATTAAATTTATTTTATTTTTGTAAGATGATTTTTGTTACTTATACTATTTTACCATTATATTATTATTTTATTTTTGTATAAATAAACTTTATATTTAATATATCTAAAAAGACAATAATGGTTTGTAAATATTTTTTTTTGATTTCCATTTTTATAACAGTTAACATTTTTAAGTAAGTTGTAAAATTTTAATATTTTTTTTTAGTTAAATTATATATGGAATATTAATTTCGTTTTAATATAATTTTGAAACATTGACATTTTCTAAAAATGATACTTTACATTTAGTATATCTAAAAATAAAATAATTTTTTGTTAATATTACGTTTTATTTTTGATTTTCCATTTTTTTTATAACAGTTAACATTTTTATGTAATTTTTAAAATGTTAATAATTATTTTTGTTAGGTAAATTATATATGGAATATTAATTTCGTTTTTAATATAATTTGGAAACAATGAAATTTTATAAAAATAATAAACTAATATAATGATGTGTCATTATACGATTGGATGACTTAAATCCTATGTGGACGTTCTCAATGGCTTATAGTCTCAACTTTTATATAGTTTATATTAACAACCTAATTTATTAGATAATATAATTTTTAATTAAACTAATTTGGAAACAATGATATTTAAAAAAAAAAAAAAAATTATTTTATTTTTGTAAGATTATTTTTGTTACTTATACTATTTTACCATTATATTATAATTTTATTTTTGTATAAAATAAACTTTATATTTAATATATCTAAAAAGACAATAATGTTTTGTCAATATTTTTTTTTGATTTCCATTTTTATAACAGTTAACATTTTTAAGTAAGTTGTAAAATTTTAATATTTTTTTTAGTTAAATTATATATGGGATATTAATTTCGTTTTAATATAATTTTGAAACATTGACATTTTCTAAAAATGATACTTTACATTTAGTATATCTAAAAATAAAATAATGTTTTGTTAATATTACGTTTTATTTTTGATTTTCCATTTTTTTATAACAGTTAACATTTTATGTAATTTGTAAAATGTTAATAATTATTTTTGTTAGGTAAATTATATATGGAATATTAATTTCGTTTTTAATATAATTTGGAAACAATGACATTTTCTAAAAATAATAAACTAAAATAATGATGTGTCATTATACGATTGGAGGACTTAAATCCTACGTGGACGTCCTCAATGGCTTATAGCCTCAACTTTTATATAGTATAGATTATGTATAACCAGCTGATCCAGTAATTCACCTGAAACGAAACTGTGAACAAGTACAACAAAAACACAAGATATATATATTAATTGATACTAGGCTACTTACTAGCTAATAGGAGCGTATAACCTTTGATAAATATGTAACACTTGGCCATCATGGGGATTATAAAATATCAATATAAGTTTCAGAACATGTTGATATCTATCTATATATGATTAAACCCTCATTAATAAGGGTTTAATGCAAGACGTCTTCGTGAAGGCAACGGCACATTTCAAGAAGATAATTGTAAATTAACATTGGGCCAAAAGAAAACTTTGTAAGTTTCATATATTATTACGAAGAGATGAATTACCGTGAGAATCCAGTGTTTTCGTTTCGTGTATGTTACATGGAATTTATGAACTTAAACTTACCATAAATATCATAGTTTTCATAATATTTGCCATTTGGTATGTAAAAAAGAGAGAGAAAAGGTTCACTTTTGGCACGAATGTCAAGACGAGAGGGTTAAGTCAAACAAGGGAACTTTTTTTTGGTCAAACAAGGGAACTTGAATTGTGGATTTGGTGCTGGACCATCACGTGCTTCTCTCCACGGTCTTTCAGGATTCTGCTACTTCATCCGCACGTGCTGGTACTCCTCTCTACGTGCCGTTTCCTCTGTTATCTTCTCTTTTGTGTTCCAATTCTTATTAATTGTTCATTTTTGTCAAAAGCTCAAAATCTTTATATGTATGTGTTTGTATATTGGACTTTTATGCTCCAACATAGACGATTTCTTTATCATGAAATCATATTCACAATTTTGACTAGATCTTCCATAGGGACATAACTTTTTGTTCATATATGTACATGATTCTTTGATGGAAAGTGGGGTCTGACATATAAAAACGTGAACTCTTCTATTTAGAGAACAATAAGCTTGTGTGAATAATATAAATTTTATGTTCCAACTCTGAACCAATATATGAAACGTGTTACATAATTACAATATATAATAAATTTGTGTAGCAAAATGCTAAGAAATAACTAACACGTCAGTGGAAATGCACTATAATATTCACTCAATCATGTCGTAAAGCTATCATTTTAATGTTTATCTCACAATTTAATTAATTTGGGGAACATATTTGAGCTAACGTCTATGTTAGTTGTACTGATTTATAAACAAATAGTAGCATTAAGACTTGGTTAAACAAATTCTGTTGAAATTGCACTGAAATTGATGCAATAAAAAAAGTAAATGGGTGCATAATTCAAGGTACGATACATCATTTGTATACGCAACATTTGACTGCAAATTGAGGGTATAGAAGCTTCAATTCTTGTTTTGTTTGTCATTGGGATACATAAACCAGATTTTCAATTATAATACATATACCATGTATTTACTAGTAGTAATAATCTGTATTTATTAACCGGATTCTACTTGTTTTCAAAGCAAATATTAGCCAGTCTTATAAAGAAACAGCTGTAATGCATGGTGATCAAGACTAATCCTCATAATTATCTTCACGCCATACACACAAAAAAATAAAAAGTGTATTTCTCTAGTATATATATCATATATAAACATATTTTATACAGTTACTTGTATATATACATCTGACTAATACAAAATACATATTAAAGAATATATATATATATATATATATATATATATATATATATATATATATTGTAAGAGTAGATACAATATTGATTGGAAAATTTTAGTCCAAATAGAGAAAAGAAACTGATTGGGAAATGAAATCTACTGTTAAAGAAAAAGTAGGCTAGAAAATGTTAATGTTAAATAAAAAGTAAGAATGGAACATTAATTTATAACATATATATAATACCACAAAACAATTCAGTATGCCGTATGGTGGTGAATCTGCAATATTATTTGCCCACAAGTTAGAGATGAAATCTATTTTTAGATGTATATATAGATTGAGATTTATAACAAGAAAATGTTATAATAATTGCCGATACAATAAAGTAGTTCTCATATATTTCTGTGACCAGCATTGGTATATTAAACTGTGGCACTAATCCATTAAATTGGTATATCACTCTCTCTCATCTCTCTATCTCAAAGAATAAGAAAGAGAGATATATAGAAACCCTAAACATCGTCGTGCCCTTGAAGCTAAGATATCTTCAGTTTTGTAGACATTCATTTTGATTGCTTATTTGCCTTCTCTCTTTCATTGTCTTCTACATCTTGCCTCTAACAGAAGCAATACTTTCCGGCCTCCAAGGTTCGTTTTCTTTCCTCTTCCGTCATATATCTTTCATTGTTATCATCATCAACATTTCATATAGATATATGTATATATATATGCAGTCACTCACACAACCTCGTATATATATGTGTAGTTTTCACTTCAAGCATCTTTCTATTTTCACTTCTTTTCTTTGATTATATCATCAAAACTTCCTTGTTCAAGAAGAGCGACTGTTCAGTTTCCAACAAACGTCATGTTTCTTTTGGGATATTCAAGTTATTTAATTTTCGTGGATACCTATGTAAGAAAGATTCAGCTTCTCTGTTAGTGAAAAAAGTTGTTCGTTCCTTATGAATATGTGCATGCATGATGAACTAGGGTTTTCTTGTTTTTTTTAGATCTAAACAATGCACGCCTTGATAATTTCTTAGATTCTTACATGGTGATTAGTTACAACCCATTCTTTGGTCATCTATTTTGCCTTATTTTGATGTATTTTTTGTTACTGGTTATATACAAATGATTAGGGAAAAGGACTAAAGGGAAGGTATTTGATTTGCTTAAAAAGAGAAGCGGATAATGGAGACAGGGTCGTCGTCCACGGTGGCCGGAGGAGGACAACTCTCGGTGCCTCCCGGTTTTCGGTTTCATCCAACGGAGGAGGAGCTTCTATACTATTACCTCAAGAAGAAGGTTTCTTATGAACCAATTGATTTAGATGTTATTAGAGAAGTTGATCTCAACAAGCTTGAACCTTGGGAACTTAAAGGTAAAACTTCCAATCCACTTATAATTAACTCTTTTAGTCTTTAATAACTACAGATTTCACCACCTAACCCACACACTAAATGACATATTGTTTAACATTTACCAGTATACTATATATAGGCTACCACAATTAACACTATAGTTTTCTAATTAATTTATATATTATACGAGGAATTACATTGTTGTCTCTGCACAAAACTACAAGTTAGATGTCAAAGGACAAATACATAGATTGGGTAACATTGTCTAGGGTTTTTGTCTGCGTCTCCATGGAAACATGTATCTACTTGTATAATGTCTTTATTATAAGTTTTATCAGTTCTCATCCTGATGAATTATTTTCCAGTTTTTATGGATCCAAGAAGCTTTATACGCGTGTATGTTTATATATACATCAAGAAAGAAACAAAGTTTTCTATCAACTCATGTCTTTTAGATTAGTAACAGAAGACAAAGTGTAATGTCTTGTAGTATATGACTAAGAATATTTGACATAATATTATTATGTACCCTCGAAATAAGCCAATGGTTTTTCACATTGTAGACATATAACAAACCCGTCGCCGTAAGCTAAATTAAATTTTGGTATTTTCTTACATTTCATAAATAAAAAACTTTGTTTTTTGTATCTATGTAGAGAAATGCAGGATCGGGTCGGGTCCTCAAAACGAGTGGTACTTCTTTAGTCACAAGGACAAGAAGTATCCGACTGGGACCCGAACGAACCGGGCCACTGCAGCCGGGTTCTGGAAGGCTACTGGTAGAGACAAGTCCATACATCTCAACAGCTCCAAGAAGATTGGACTTCGTAAGACTCTTGTCTTCTACACTGGTCGTGCTCCTCATGGCAACAAAACTGAATGGATCATGCATGAATATCGCCTAGACGATAACGAAAACGAAATACAAGTACGTTAATAACTTAATATATATATATCACATTACATTTTTATTAATACATAGACCATATTATATATGAGTAATGTGGACTAATTATATGTGTAATTTGTAGGAAGATGGGTGGGTTGTATGCAGAGTGTTCAAGAAGAAGAATCATTTCAGAGGATTTCACCAAGAACAAGATCAAGATCATCAATACATAAGAACCAACAATGATCATGATCACTACCATCATCACCATCACACTGAATCCAACTCCAACAATCATTCTTCTTTGTTTCAACATTCTCTGGATCATCATCAAATGGGAAGACAGGTCCACATGCCACTACATGAGTTTGCAAACACTTTAAGCCACGGGTCAATGAACCTCCCTCAGCTCTTTAGCCCTGACTCGGCCCAACCGTTTGTGTCGTCAATCAACACAACAGACATTGAATGCTCACAGAATCTACTGAGGCTGACTTCTAACAACAACTATGGTGGAGACTGGTCGTTTCTTGACAAGCTTCTCACCACAAACAACATGAATCAGCAACAGCAAGTGCAGAACCATCAAGCAAAATGTTTTGGTGACTCGGGTAACAACGAGCAGGCTGTTGTTACTCATGACAATGGTGGTTCTTCTTCATCTCCAGATAATCAAAGGTTCCCATTTCACTATCTGGGGAACGATGCTAATCCTCTCAAGTTCCCAAAGTAGACTAATCAAGTTTGATGAGTCTCATGTTTTTCAGTTTTACTCTCTTCTTTAATCTGTGGAAGTTGTCACAGAAACAAAGTAACTGTTCTTGAAATCTGTTTTTGTTCTTTCTTTAATTCTGTCTTTCATTATTGATGTACTGTTCTGTCCCTCCGAGGATTAGTACCTCCTAATCACAAAAGTACAAATGTTAAGTACTTTTTCACCATTACAAAAGTAGTTTCCACTATACGTGTCCAATACCTTTTTCTTAATTTACGTTGTCAAAAATAGTCTGAGGAAAAAAAAACAATATATGATGAATTAAGTATTTTATTTATTTCCGTGTGTTTTATATAATCTTGACGGCATGCGTTGAAAAAGTGCTTCATTTTTTTTTTTTTTCTGACGGTGTGTTTTGCTGGTCCAAACACAAAAGAAATCAAATCGTTTATTAAGAGCGGTGGCCGACCAAATTACTTTACTTGTATTTTTTTGTTTGTTTGCTAAGGAATTACTTTACTTCTAAATTGTAACATATTTAAAAGTAACAATAGAAGTTATCTTGGATTGCATTAATAAAATGTACTTGTTGTACCCTTACTAGTAGTCCATTCAACTATAGTTTTTCATGCGTATTCAAAAATTGTAAGACATCTATTTTCTCAAAAATGCGAGTTCAGATGCAAGATATTGTGATATATCATGCTGGTGGACATAATGATAAGAAATAGATTGCTTTTTGATTCAAGAAACAGGTGAACATTAAGTTGAAGAGGGCGTTGATCACTTGGTATGCAGCAAGAAGTCTAAGCTAAGTGAAGGAAACATAAATTTTGTTTTATTTCTTTCAAATTAAGATTTTTTAAAAAGAACACTTCAAAGTAAGATCCACTTGATTGAATAAACTTTACGAGTTAAAAAAGGGATATATCATGCTAGTTTTAGGTCGAAATAACATTTCTATTGTCAACCAAACCTATAGTTATCTTTCTTTTCAAGACTTCTTCCAAGTTCTAAACATTTTTTAGCATTCAAAACAAATAAAACGGTGGACCGACCACAGTTTGTTTTATATATGATGGGCCCAATCATTGCCGCCCCATATTGGCGTAAGGCGCTTTTGAAGTTGGTCTCCACCACAAAGCCTCAAATAAAATAGTTGTTTTTGGAATGTTATATTTTGTGGAATCAACAAAACGTTACTATTACTTAGGAAAATGAGATGAGAAAGGAGTTAACTGATTCTTTTCAATGTTGGAAGTTAAAAGTCAACCTCTTTTTATTTTTTTGGGTTGCCAATAGTGATTTTGAATCTTGGCCATGTTCATTATTTGATATCTCTGTTGGTAAGGAAGATTTGGTATTTAATGCAAACTATAGAGTATATAGTAGTACTATACCATAAAGGTCGAAAGCTCAATCACATACTTTTTGTACATGCCACAGTCATCACGAAGATAAGACAAAATCTTGACCGTAAATGTCTTAGATTACACGCCCATTCTCTAATGAGATTTTATAGAAGATGAGATCCAAGATTTGAGCTTATCAACATAAAACGAATCCAGCCAAAATGTCAACTAAACGAAACGAATTTAGTAATTTGTGAAACTTGTAAGGGTACTTTCACTAATTTAAAACTCATTTTGACCAGATTTGATTTTCTCTTTTTTTTTTTAAACATTTATTTATAAGCTTCACAAACTAAAACTTCTTTTTTGGTAGCCGACGACAAAATTGGTTTAATTGTTTTTCTTTAAAATATTAAAAGTAGGGTTTTTGTTTTATTAATCTCTTCATCCTTCCTTTTGGCTTTGTACTGATGAAACAGAAGCTAACAAGAGACGATATCTTTTCTGGTTCGCTTAGTTCTTCTTAAGGCTTAATCGCTAGTTGTTACGTTCGAGAAGATTCTGCTTTGGTACTCTTCCTTCTTGTTCGAATCGTTACTGAAGCGTTAGATTTTTTTTTTTTTTTTTTTTTTTAAAAGCTATTCTGTAAAGTTGTGATATTTGCAGAATCGTTGTATCGGCTGATTTAGGGTTTTTAGGGCTTAGTGTCTTGGGTTAGTTCGAAATCAGTTTCCTTTTGCTTAAGAATCTTGTTTTAGAGAATCTTGTTTTGATTCGATACTCTTTTTTATTTTTATTTTTTGAGATAAATTCGATAGATTTCTGGAATATTCGATGCATGTTTATCTCCATCACCTTTCTATCTTGCCATTGGGACTAAAACCTCTTTCTTTTTTTTTTATTGCAGCTTAATCATCGCCACAAGGAGCACTGAATCAGTCTTCTCTGTCTTAAGTAGCTAAGTGGTGGTTCTGTAGTATTCAACTATGTCAGATTAGTGTTTCAATTAGAGAGATTTCTGAAGTTTGTGTTGTTGTAATGGATAAACCTAGACATCAGCAGCTTTTCCAGCACTCTATGGAACATGGATACCTAAACAACGACACTGTTCCTCAACAAGGGAGCACGAATGCTAATTTTCGACCTCCCAATCCAAATGCTTCTGATGCTAAACCGGTGCATAACTACTCCATACAGACAGGGGAGGAGTTTTCTCTTGAGTTTATGCGTGAACGGGTGATTCCTCAGAGGTCTTCCAACCCTAATGGAGCTTCGGACATGAGCCCTAATACCACAGGTTATATGGAGTTTAGAGATCTGCTAGGGATAGGCCGCACAGGCTCTGACTGTGCTTCAGATGTCTCTAGGGTGAGTGTTGCGGAGAATGGCTTGAGGGATTATGACAGAACAAACCCTTCGCTTCATGAGTTTGGTAATAAGCTTGGTCATGTCCAGTCAGCACCGCAAGCTTTGATTAGTAAGGATAGAAGTGTAGGAAATTTAAATGGATACGGATCTTTTTCAGGCTCTGGTAGTGTAACAGCGAAAGTGAAGATACTTTGTAGCTTTGGTGGGAAGATACTTCCACGTCCAGGTGATTCGAAGCTTAGGTATGTTGGAGGTGAGACACACATTATTTCTGTGAGGAAGGACATATCTTGGCTGGCTCTTAAGCAAAAGATCCTTGAGATCTATTACCAGACTCATGTTGTCAAGTATCAGCTTCCTGGTGAAGATCTTGATGCTTTGGTTTCTGTATCATGTGAAGAAGATCTCCAGAATATGTTTGAAGAGTATTATGAGATGGAAAACCGTGGGGGCTCTCAAAAGCTTAGGATGTTTCTGTTTTCTGTCAACGATCTGGATGATGATGCTATATTGGGGGTTAATAGAAATGATGGTGACTCTGAGTTCCAGTATGTTGTGGCTGTGAATGGTATGGACATTGGACCAGGAAGGAACTCAATCCTTCATGGGCGAGATAGCTCGTCAGCAAACAACTTAGCTGCGCTTGATAACAACGAGGGGATCAATAACATTACTGGAGATGTTGTTGGAGTTAGCACACCGCAGTTGATGGCAAATGGCTTCCAGCAATCCTCTGGTCAACAGTCTGAGTCTATTCCACCAAGCGTATCGCTTCATTATTCTCAATCTATTCCACCCAGTGCTTCATATCAGTTGCAGCAACCTGTTCCGCCAAGTTCTGCTCTTCATTATTCCCAGTCCATTCCACCGAGCTCCTCGATTCAGTATCCCCAGTCCATTACTCCAGACTCCTCATTTCAGTATCCCCAATCTATCACTCCAGACTCTTCTTTTCAGTATCCACAATCCATCACACCGGGGTCTGCCAGCTCCTATGGAATATTCCCACCGTATTATGGGCACGTGGTTCAACATGGAGAACGAGAGCAGTTTCCTTTGTATGCTCACAATTCTAACTACTCCGGTATGACGGAAACTACTGGTTCCATACCTTTCCAAGGGCATGTCAATCAGCAAGGTGGCTGGTCTGAAGGGTATTCGTACCCTGGCACTACACCACAAAGCACGCAAGCCATAGTAGAGGAGCAAAAGGTATCACCTGATACAAAAGTTCATGAGCATGCTGAGACTGAAAAGCTCAAAATTTTGGCAAAGGATCACCAGAGTACTCCTCAGTTAGATGATGTTGAGGTGAAGAATCACAATCAGCAGGTTCAGGAGGTGTCAGCAGCAACAACTAGACCTAACCAGGAGGCACATTTACTTCCTCCCCGAGGAGACACACGGCATAACGCTCCTGCAAAGCCTGCTACTTACCGTGATGCTGTCATTACTGGACAGGTTCCTCCATCTGGTAATGAAGATCAGCTTTCAACTTCAGGTGGTACCTGTGGTCCTGTTCATAACGACTCTGACTCAAATCTAATTGATCTGAACTATCCGGAGCCTGTGCAGCCTCCACCGAGGGTATATCGCTCAGAGAGAATACCTCGTGAACAGTTAGAATTGCTAAATCGCTTATCGAAATCTGATGACTCTCTAGGCTCTCATTTCCTAATGTCTCAGTCACAAACTAGCAATGCACAGCAAGATGGAGCAAACGAAGCAGTTGTAAAGTCACACGAAGATTCCCAACCTGTTAATGGTGATGCTACCCACCAGAAGCATAAAAATGTGGAGACAATCTTTGGAAAAGTGGGGCTATCAGATGATACGTTGGACTCCGGGCCCCTGCGTCCTGATGATGCAAACAAGAACAGAGAATTCAATGGGACAGATACTGAGATTGATGTTTCCAACTCGAGCCATCTAAACGCAGGCATGGATCATGTTATTCATGAAGAGCAAGCTTCCACTCACCGTTCTGATTCGCTGCAGGGAGATATTCTGATCGATATCAATGACCGGTTTCCTCGTGACTTCCTTTCTGAAATATTTTCAAAAGCAATCTCAGAGGATACGTCTGCTGTCCATCCATTTCCTCACGATGGAGCTGCTATTAGCATGAATGTACAGAATAATGATCCTAAAAATTGGTCGTATTTTCAGCAGCTGGCTGAACAACAGTTTATCCAGAGAGATGTTACCAGTATTGACCAAGCTGATTCTCACTTTCCATCTCACGTCCCACCATTGAGTAGAGATGGTAATTCAACAAACCTTGCGGATCCTCAGTTGACTTTAGGTCGAGATTATGGGGATGATTTTTCTGAAAGGAACGGGGGTGGCACTAGCACTATTCTCCCTACTCCAGAGGATGATCAGATGAAGGTCACAGAGAGCGAAGAATTTGGTGCTATGGTGGAGAATCTGAGGACGTCAGATTCTGAACCAAAGGTACGAGTTAGTAACAGTTTTATTTATTTTATAATCCCCAAAAACACAAGTTTCACTAAGGAGGATGGAACTTATAGGATAAAAAGACAGAAACAAGGCATGCTGCACTTCCTCCACTTGGATCAGAGTCTGACTACGATAGCTTGCAGGTATGAAAAGCTCTGAAAAATACACCTTATAAAACATTTACTAGCTTGCGTGGGAATTGACCCATGTCAGTATAGTTTCAGATTTGTTATTTGAATCAGCATTACGTCTAACCCTTGACTTCCATAATAGCGTGCTTACATTTGGTTTCTTATTTTTATTTTTTTTTGTCTTGTTTCATTTCCTGGAACTTCTGTCAAACATTTCCCTGCTTCTATCCCCCGTGTTTCTACTGAGTCGTTTTTTATGTTTTGCTTACGTAATTAATAATAAACTCTTAAATATCACTAGATCATTAAGAATGAAGATCTTGAGGAGCTGAAAGAGCTTGGTTCTGGTACTTTTGGAACGGTGTATCATGGAAAATGGAGAGGATCAGATGTTGCTATCAAGAGGATCAAGAAGAGTTGCTTTTCTGGGCGGTCATCAGAGCAAGAGAGATTGGTGAGTTCTTTGTAGATCATGTCGTATGCATTCTTCTTTTGGTGATGCTAACAATTTATGGCAGATGTTATTTTCCACATTGCTTTGGTTAATGTATAACTGGTTTTGCTGCAGACTGGTGAATTCTGGGGGGAGGCTGATATTCTTTCAAAACTCCATCATCCGAATGTGGTAGCATTTTATGGGGTTGTAAAAGACGGGCCTGGGGGGACATTGGCGACCGTGACAGAGTACATGGTTGATGGTTCTCTACGGCATGTTCTTGTCCGCAGAGACAGGTAAAGTTATGCATACGAGGTTTTTTGATATCAGTATGATGGGTTCCAGTTCATTTAACTTATGCACTCTTCTCTTCTATTTACATGACCAGGCATCTTGATCGTCGTAAGAAACTTATCATTGCCATGGATGCTGCATTTGGAATGGAATATTTGCACTCCAAAAATATTGTTCACTTCGATTTGAAATGTGACAATCTACTTGTGAACTTGAAAGATCCTTCTCGTCCAATCTGCAAGGTAACACGATATGGGTAGACCTTTCTGTAGAAATTTTCATGTTTATAAGATGCCGTTACAACAAATCAGATTAATATCCATGTGCTAATCCACCTCAGGTTGGTGACTTTGGTTTGTCAAAAATCAAGAGAAATACATTGGTATCTGGTGGCGTACGTGGAACCTTACCATGGATGGCACCAGAGCTTCTAAATGGGAGCAGCAGCAAAGTTTCAGAAAAGGTAAAACATTCATGATATAATGCCAATGAATGTCCAATAGCTACTTTGACTTCAAGAATTATGAGTCGCCTATTGTCTCGTTTAAGAATTAATTGAGATAGATAGAGTATATGTTTAGATTCTTGTAAAGAGGGATCTTATGCTATATTACATGGCGTCATAGTATATTCTGACTGAGAATGCAAACAAACTATGAGATCTATTATAGGGTTAATCCTTCATTTTGTTGTTGTGTTTACCGGCAGGTTGATGTTTTCTCTTTTGGTATTGTTCTTTGGGAGATTCTGACCGGAGAGGAACCATATGCCAATATGCACTATGGGCTCATAATAGGTGTCATGCCTGTTCCTTCTTTAATTCATGTTTCAGAATGTCGTCGGTATGAGATTTGAATGGATGATGATTTGATTGTGAAAAATGCAGGTGGGATAGTGAGCAACTCACTGAGGCCAACCATACCAGCTCTCTGTGACGATGAATGGAGAACACTGATGGAGGAATGTTGGGCGCCAAACCCAACGGCAAGACCATCTTTCACAGAGATAGCTGGCCGCTTACGAGTGATGTCATCTGCAGCGTCTTCAACCCAGTCCAAGCCACCAACTCACAGAGCGTCCAGATGAGAGAACCAACCTCTGTATTTATGTGTGCAGTGGAAAAGTGGAAGTTAACAATTCTTTTATATTTTTCTCCGCTCTATATACTTCAGTGTTTGGGGTTGAGGAGAGCTATTTCTTGACTCCTGTTATCTTTGACAAAAAATACTAGAAAAAATAAATTTATATCATTGTTTCGTCTGTGTTGAATACACCATTATCAGCCTTTTACATACTGTTTCATGTTTAACTTCACCAGTAACAATATATCACAATGGCATCAAATACAAACATAAGCATTGTACACAAGTTTTGGACAATTCGGTGTATGAGAGGACCGCCTTTGTGGTAGTGACAGGAGAAGAGTAAAAGCTTCTTTCTAGCTTCTGTGGAGTGGTGCAGGACGTAAATCAACTGGCTGATAGCTCACTCGATCTTTGTGAGGCAAAGGTTCCTCCTGAAATGTTTTTTTTTTGCCAATTAAAATCACGATTGATGTCAGATAACGTTTCTAGACTTCAATTGGGAAGTGGATAAATAAATAATAAGCTTACCTCGTCTGCGTTTATCTGGAATGGTTTCACAAAATCCTCAAACATTAAAGGAGAAAGACCCTTCATTTTCTCTTCTACTTCCTACAAGATGAAAGGCAAACTTCTTAGTCTGAGAGTATTTGTGCACATAGATTAAGTTCACTTTCGTGATTAAAGGTTTTATAAGGTGTACCAATCCAGTTATTCTTGATCGTTCCAGTAACTCTTTTGTGATCAAATCCAGAATGTGTCTGTTTTCTCTAAGAGCATTCATCGCAAGTTCTTCAGTCTCCTCAATATACTGTCACCAACCATTTTATATATTTTAAGCTTTGATCCACATGAGAGGGTTATAAAGAAGATTTGGTATGCTGAGTCAAATAAAGAGTACCCTTGTCAACTCGCGGGTGAATAGCTCGGATACTTCAACAGACATATCTGCTGGCATTACATGAGGATGGTCCCACTGAAAATCATCATGAAGCAGAGTAAGACACGATGAACTACTGAGGAAATCAGAGATCAATGCAAATGGGGAAGTAGTAGTTTGTGATGAATGGATATACCCGGTATTTAATCAGCTCGCCGTCTGGATTATCCGGCAAGTCCATCATTCCAATCTTTTTTACCAGTTGAGTGAGACCTAGTTTTGCATTTTGGGGGCTAATCACCATTTCTCTGGCAATCTGGAAAATAGAATATCAGATTCACACTTGACGAAAAATCACAACTCCACAGCACTTTGCAGATATAAGCAGTTACATAGAGCAAGAGATAAAAAGATAGACTTTACTTACTTTTGTTATCTTCTCCAAGTCATCTTTTCCTCCATCAGTGACATCATCCCCATAAACCACACGTTCAGCACATCGTCCACCATGAGCTACCACCATTTGCATCTTCATGTAACCGAATGTTGTATAACCTTGGTCTACCATGTCTTCCCGTGGATAGAACACCGACACAGCAGTTTCCTGTAAAATTTAATAAAAAGCTGATTCAATCCATTCTTACACTGAGTTGGCAAATATTTATATTCAAGGTTCTGAAATGTACCTTGCCACCAGGAAGGAGCTGAGAAAACGCATGCCAGTCAAACCGAGGAAACAAATGAGCCAACACTACATGACCAGCCTCATGAACAGCCAGAAGTCTCTTCTTTTCATAAGATACCTAACGTTACAATATCATTCCCCAGTAAGAACCTTTTAGCTCTATTGTATAGAATGATGTGAGATAAAGAATAAGAAGGATGTCTATACGTACACTTTGTTCACATTTCTGTTGCTCTTCCTCTGTAAGAAGTACACCCATACCTTCGAGTAACTGTTTATCTAACACATCAACAATGTCTTGCTGATATATATATGAACGTCCCTTCCTTACCTGTGAAATTGAGTTAGGATCCTTAGAAATCATCAAGAACTCTTCTCTAGATACTGTTTTATTCTGTTGGGAAATTGAGATACAAAGACGAATGACATACCGACATTATGGCTGCTTCATTAACAAGATTCCGGATATCTGCCCCAGAGAACCCAACTGTCCGGAAAACAAGCTGCATGTAGAAAATGGAGAAGAGTATTTATGAATGAGCAAACACCTATCTCAGACATACTATCAAGATTACAAAATAGCAGGAAAAGTTCTTACCTTCCCAAAGTCTATATCTTCAGCAAGGTTCTTCCCGGCGCTGTGAACTCCAAATATTTGCACCCTTTGCTTCGCATCAGGCAAACCAATATACAGCCGACGGTCAATACGTCCAGAGCGGACAAACTCAAGGTCGAGTTCATCAGGTCTATTGGTAGCACAGATAAATATCACAGCTTGTCTCAAGGAAAACCTATCAATACCTGTCTTTTCCTTCCTGCATGCGGTACAATTTAAACGTATGAGAACCTTAATGCATATCCCATAAACCTTCACAAAGTGGGGAAGGAACCAAGGAATAATATATCATAAAAGTCAGATAAATCCAGATGACAAATAACATCCATCTCACTACAACTTCTGAGCAAGTGTAGAGTCTTACTCTCCATCAAGCTGTGCAATTAAAGCTTCAAAAGTTGCTCGTCTTCGTGGATCTTTCCTAGCATGCCTACCAGCAATAGCATCAATTTCATCCACAAACACAAAAGCAGGTGCCTGGAGATAACATATAAAATCAGATCCACAATTATAGTGTGATTGTGTGAGTAGAAGACAGCAATACCAAATGAGAGCTTACATTTCGTCTCGCTACTGAAAACATCTCATTGATCTTTGCAGCACCACTTTTTTCACTGTCTGTGAACTCCGCACCAGACGCAAACACAAATGGTAGCCCACTTTCCTTTGCTAGTGTTCGCGCAAAAAGTGTTTTTCCAGTCCCAGGAGGTCCAGAAAGAAGCACACCCTGACTCAAAAATGAAAAACAGAATGAGAACTTAAGCTAGTCGGTTAGTAGAATAAACCACTATTAACATGTCAGTTTCGGTCAAGATGTATCTTACCCTGACAAAGGGCACTTCTTTTTCATAATACTGCATTGGGTTTCCCATGTAGATCATTAGCTCATCAAGAAGATCCCAAACATCACCACCTAGTACCACTTCCTTATACATTGATTTTGTCTCACTGACATCTCCAACCGGCTGGATGAAAATTAGAACTTATCAATAGAAGTGTGAACATGTTTAAAGAAGGTCATAACAACAAAGAAGCAATTTTTGTTCTTGAGTGTGTAATGATTACCAGTATAAAATTTTCCGCATAAGCCATATCAAACAGCTGATTATACTTCTTGTATAGAAACCGCTTTGATGTGATGAGGAGAAGCATGGCAGATTCTCTTATAAACCATAGAATTAGTAACCCAGGGAGAAGTGCAATGAACACTTTCATGAAGTAGTGGATTTGCCTTTTCTGAAGGAGATCCACCTCAACTCCGGAGTTAGAGATAGTCTCAAACAAGTACGGATCCAACGGAATGTCAACCTAGAAAACGAATATTACGAAATGGTGAATGTACATCATTTAGTTTCAATACTTGCAGCTATGTTTTTATTACTTACAATATATTCTAGAGGGAAACCTTCTTTCATCGTCACATACAATCTCTTCAGATCTTCCGTGAAGACAACAGCTGCAACCTGTTAAAAACACACACACAGTGATATCAACATAAGCTCAAGAACGAAGAAGTCAAATATATATCATCCTATTGTGTCCAGCTTCAAAATAATTGCTTTGAAAAAGAAAAAAATATTCATCATATTTTGTTCCACAATGAATACACAATTTGTTCCCAGTTAAGAAAACTCAACTGGATGTAATGACATACCACTCACAATCCCAAATCTGAACAAGAGTAGAGGTTAGAGATATACCTCCGAAGAATCAAGCTTCTGAAGAAAATAGGTATAAGGAAGCTTAGGGCGATATCGCCACCATCTCTTTGATATCCAGAGAGCTCTAGTTCCCTCAGTTTCAGAGGTCTTTTCAACGACATCTTTCCGAAGACTTTTCTCTACCTCTTTCAAATCAAATTCAACAACATACGTAGCCCTTGAGGAGTTTAACTGCTCTGATATTTTTTCTCTTTCCAACATTTCCTTCCAGGTTGCAAGCCTTTCCCGCCATGTACCTACACTTTCTCCAGTTTCACCTATCACAGAAAGATGCAACAAAGAGATTAGATGGTCAAAAGCAAGACTACCAATGCCTCCGTCTAAATTTTTATACACTGACCAGAGACACCCAAATCTTGGCTTAGTTTCTTCTTTGCCTCAGTCTGGATCCTCGCATTTCTGTCAATGATTTTCTTGAGAGACCCCTCTGTTGTCTCTAATTCATCATCCCACGCATTTTCTCCAACGTAAGAACTATCGTGGACAAGTGTTCCATCAGGAGCCTCAATGAACCTTTTTAGTTTCAAGCCTTTAGGTGTTGTCTTCCTCCACATATTCCTCTTAAACCTGAAACGCTAGGAAAAAAAAAATCAGAACATAGACATACTAGCAAGTCGTCCACTTAACACAACATGCTTTATTCTTCCCACTCTTGATGCTTTAGATGCATTCATAGCTCAGCACGTACTTGTTTAAAGGTAATACCATTGTTTAAACGTGAACCAAATTTTACCATGTTCTAT
Organism: Eruca vesicaria subsp. sativa; assembly: GCA_932364175.1. Classification (NCBI taxonomy): domain Eukaryota; kingdom Viridiplantae; phylum Streptophyta; class Magnoliopsida; order Brassicales; family Brassicaceae; genus Eruca; species Eruca vesicaria. Next base: position 950,441 of record CAKOAT010216265.1, on the reverse strand, counting down.
TTAAAAACTACAACTTGTAAACTGAGGATTAGAAAGCACGCACTTATCTACATTATCAGGAGATGGCTCGGGGATCAAAGCCTCCATAAAAGACTCTGTTAACTCTCTTCTTTCGCGTTCTATCCGAGGAGCTTGAACAGCAACATAAACTCCTCGACAAGAAAACAACACCGCAAAAGCATATATCATCAAAGCAGCAACTCGTCTACCGTCCCAATTCTTGATGTCCTGTTACAAACAAAACACCTTCCATCATTAAGAAGCTACAAGTAGTACTTAAAAGGTCCAAAACTCCACAAATACACCCAAAAAAAAGCTCTCAGTTTCTTGAGTTCTAGTAAATGGTGTTTGAATTTTGATTAACAAGCTGAGGAGCTTACCTTCCAGTGCTCCCATTTGTTCCAATCAACAAAAGATGGAACTAACTCAGTCCTAAACCGAGTCAACTCGTCCTGACCCTTCTTCACGCTATCCTTAACACGACCCACATACTCATCAACTCTCGCACCTGCTTCTTCCGAGTCAAACCCAGTTTCCTTCTTCACAGACTCTCCAATCTTCTCCCCAATCCGCTCCACGCCAACACGGAGAGACTGCGTCAATCTCAGCCATGAAAAACCTCCTCCGTTGTTATTAGAGGAAGACCCATTACTACTTTCAGACGCGTATACACGAAAAATCGGATTTTTGCGGGTAACTCGGTGTCCGTACTTTGCGGGAAACCGAACAAGACAGGAACTTTTAGGTCTTTTGAGTAAGTTGGTCGGTGAAGAGATGAGAGGGTTCGGTTTATACGGAATCGCAATCTCCATTGACGAAAATCTCAAATTCAATTGAGAAAAACCACAAACATTTGGGATTTCCGGTTAATGAGCTCTCTATCTCTCTCTCTCTCTGCTGAAACAACGGAAGAAAAAAAAGACACAGTCTCGAATCTCCGGCAAGACTGGCGCTTCTCTCCGGCAAGGAGGTTTATCTACTAACACTGCGCTTAGTTCGAACGAAGAAAGATGATGCTAGACTAAAAGAGGCTTGAGCTTTATTAAGGTCCATTTATATTTTTGGCCCAATATACGGAAATTTAATTACAAATGGACTAGGCCCATTAATTTCTCTCAGCCCATTATTTATGACACGTAGACAGCCGTGGGTCCCAAGGAGAGATATAGTGGCGAAAAACCGTAATTAACAACTTAGTCGTCACGGGCCCACCCTTTTTTTGGGTGTTGTCCACGCAGCTTTTATAAACAGTCTCGTCTTCTCGAAAGAACCCACCAACTCTTTTATCTCAGCCACTACATCGGCAGCTTCGGTCGTCTCTCATTGCATCACACTCAATGTGAGTATATTCTCTAGCTTGTGCTCTTTAGATTATATATCTGTTGTACCATTTTGTTTGATTTCTCCGTCAGATTCTCATATTCGCGGTTTGCATATTGCAGTATTTACTATGGCGACGAAGAGAAGCGTTGGAACATTGAAGGAAGCGGATCTGAAAGGAAAGAGCGTGTTCGTGAGAGTTGATCTCAACGTTCCTTTGGACGATAACTCTAACATCACCGATGACACTAGGATTCGTGCCGCTGTTCCCACCATCAAGTACTTGATGGAAAACGGTTCTAGGGTTGTTCTCTGCAGTCACTTGGTATGCACATCTCGTTCTTTTCACCTCACATACTAACTGATTTTCGGTTTTGTTGTAAACTGGTTGTTTAGCTCGTTTGTTTTTTTATTAGAGATTTCTTACATGATAGTTTATGTCTTGTGTGACTCATTTGGTTAATTATATAGTCCATGTATTTGGAACATTTTTATTCAGTTGTGTTATGGCGTGTTACTGTCGTTTAAGTTCATGAAAGAAAGAATGATTGGATAATTCATCACATATGATAATTCATCACATATGTACATGTCTTCGCTGTCTTAGATGATAAATTTATGCCTTGTCTGAACCATTTGTGTAAGTTTGCATCAGCATGTGCTTTGTAATTGTTCTTGGAACATTGCCCATCACTGATGAGTCATCAGTTATATTATGTCTTAGTAGTAGCGTGTTACGTTCGTTTAAGTTCTTGTTTTAGTGACTGTTGGATGTATCTGATCTCAGTTATATGTTTCAGGGTCGCCCCAAAGGTGTTACCCTTAAATTCAGCTTAAAGCCGCTTGTGCCAAGATTGTCTGAGCTTCTTGGTGTAGAGGTTTGTGCCTCTTGTTCCTCTTTTCTTGCTAAGTTTCATGAACTGTACTGTGAGTTAACATGGTGTTGTGTTAATAGGTTGTGATGGCAAACGACTCTATTGGTGAGGAAGTCCAGAAGTTGGTTGCGGAACTACCTGAAGGTGGTGTTCTTCTCTTGGAGAACGTAAGGTTCTACAAGGAAGAAGAGAAGAACGACCCTGAATTCGCAAAGAAGCTTGCTTCCCTTGCAGATGTCTATGTTAACGATGCTTTTGGAACTGCTCATAGAGCTCATGCTTCCACTGAAGGAGTTGCCAAATACTTGAAACCTTCAGTCGCTGGTTTCCTCATGCAGAAGGAGCTTGATTACCTTGTCGGAGCTGTAGCAAACCCCAAGAAGCCTTTTGCTGCCATCGTTGGAGGTTCAAAGGTTTCGACGAAGATTGGTGTCATTGAGTCATTATTGTCCACCGTTGACATTCTCTTGCTCGGTGGAGGTATGATTTATACTTTCTACAAGGCGCAAGGATACTCTGTTGGATCTTCTCTTTTGGAAGAGGACAAGCTTGACTTGGCTAGGTCACTCATGGAGAAGGCAAAAGCTAAAGGTGTCTCTCTTTTGCTCCCAACCGATGTGGTTATTGCTGATAAGTTCGCTCCTGATGCTAACAGCAAGGTAACAGTTTGTGTCTGAACAAAAAAAAAATGTGTGTCTGATCTAAGTGTGTTTAAAGCTTGAGACACTAGTGAACTCTGTGCAGATAGTGCCAGCCACGGGAATTCCAGATGGTTGGATGGGACTTGATATTGGTCCAGACTCCATCAAGACATTCAGTGAAGCTCTGGATACAACTAAGACCATCATCTGGAATGGTCCCATGGGTGTTTTTGAATTTGAAAAGTTTGCAGCTGGAACTGAGGTATGTGCAACTAATACTGTTACTTTAAATTCATCGTATATATTAACATTTATCGCCCCAAATCACATGACCATCAACACATAAACCTAAGTTTTATCAGACCAGGGATCTACAACATGTTTGTTAACTGAAGAGACCATGTATCTCGTGTCTTGTTTTATCACCAGGCCGTGGCAAAGCAGCTTGCGGAGCTGAGCGGAAAGGGAGTGACGACAATCATAGGAGGAGGTGACTCTGTTGCTGCCGTTGAGAAGGTAGGTTTGGCTGACAAGATGAGTCACATCTCTACGGGAGGTGGTGCAAGTTTGGAGCTTCTAGAGGGAAAGCCACTTCCAGGAGTCCTCGCTCTTGACGACGCTTGAGAATCTTCCAAGTTTCATCTCTCTCGTGTCGTTATATATGTAACAAGGCGTCTGGTTTTCTTATATGACCAGATGAGCATGCCATTGTTCTTGTTAGCTTAAAAGTTCTTCTGCCTGCTGCTGCTTTTGGAGTTTTTGTTAGTTTGGAGCCTTTTTAATACTAACAAAGAGATAAACTTGAATTGTATATCCTTCCGATCTAAACCATTTATCAGATGCTTTTAGCTTGTTGATTGTTATATGCTGGATGATTATCTTGTTTCTTTCTCTTGGCTACAAATATTGGATGAAACAATTAAGAAAAATTGCTGGCAAAGACAAAGTAACAGTAAACAGATTAACCAAAAAACAGTAAATTTGAATCGAATTGGTAAAAGAGAAAGGCTAATCAGAACGGCTCACAAGTAATCTTGTTCTTTCTCGGCCCAGTTATCATTAAGTTTTGTCTATTTTTGTCCCACATCGAATAAAATCAAACCTATACGTCAAAGGATTCACCTATAGAAACATCTGATGCTTCACAGAGTTGATTCATGGAGCCATGTAGTGAGCACAAAGCGAACTATTCTTTCGCCTTTTACTAAAGAATACCGTGTGCTCTCTATTCTAAATGGCATACACCTATTTTTGGAGGAGTTAACTTCAATCTGAAGTTTTACTCCATCAATCTCCTTAGTTCAATTATTTTTGCAATAAAATGGATTGGACTGTACTTATATTAATGTTTCTAACCGGAAATGGGACTGTAAATGGATAGTCTATACCGTTTATTTGTACCATAACAAAGATTTTTTTTTTTTTTTTTTTTTTTTTTACCATAACAAAGGTTCATTACACTATTTTCAAAACTCAGAGTTTGCTCTGATGGCAGATAACCACCCTTGACGATCAACAGAAAACCAGACGTTAAAACAGGAACGACATAAAGCAGGTTATTTGTAAAAAAATATGGTGCTATGTAAATATGCTTTGAGTGCATTAGTTATAGAGTCGTTCTTGATGTTTTCATAACAGTACACTTTGATTTGTTCTGTAAGAGTTAGTCTATTTTGAAATAAAGAGCAAGACTGTCTGGATCTCTTGCTTAGTTTCGAAATGTCTGAATCTCCTAATTATACACAGCTTGTCTGTAGGATAATGCGATTCATGAAACCCTGATGAAACAAATAGTCATCAATTGGTTTATGAGATATTTGCTTGGTTATGATAGTTGTTTGTTCCCTCTTTTGATTCTTCGTACTTTTGTCAGATATATGCTTGGACCATAAAGCCAGGTTGATATATGATGAGAAATATGGTCCATTGTCAGTTTTGAAAAAGCTTCCTGAAGTTGACATCACCAAGATCTGGAAAAGGGGCTTTGTTCGGCCCAGATCCGTCTGATGTGGCGTCACCAAGGGCTTTTCGCAATGCCAAACACAACAAAAGAACTTCAAATATCACAGGAGACCGACGAATCAAATAATACACGTGTCTTTTTGTAATACTTCCAAATAATATCTGTTGTTTTTTTTAATAAGGTGGGCCGCACCAGAGATTCGTTAAGGCAACAGAGTGTCGTCTCTGCACAGTAGTCAGTCGTTGGGCACATTAAAAAAATATTATTGATAAGAAAAAACTGCGTTGAGATGACGAAAAGAGTGCAATTCTTTGCGTTTTAAATAAGGAAAAAAAAGGAGAAAACACTGCGAATAATTTGGATTCTTTATCACGTTTTTATTTATATTTTGGGGGGTTTTGGCTCTACACCTACTCCAAGAAGCCATCGAAAGTGTTGTTTTAGGGTTTTTTCTTTGACCAGTAGCGAGAGATCTCTTCATTTTTTTACAATGGCTTCCTCTTCTCTCCTCAGATCCGCCGCCGCCGCTGCTCCTCGCGCTGACCTTTTCTCCTCGTCGCCTTCGTGTGATCATTCTAAGGTTAAATACGACGCTTTGCCTCTTACTGGTGATACTAATTTAGATTCTCCCTCGATTCGATTTCGCTTTAGCTTAGTTCCTGCTTTAGATCTGCTTGAATTTCGTCTTTACTGTGGATACTTTTGGACGAAGAAGTGGTTTCGTGTGATATGTGTTTTCTATAGTGGCGACGTTACTCATGTTCTCGTATGCTAGGTTCGTTGAAATGGCCTGTGGTTTTTAATTTTACTTGTTAGATTTAACAAATATCTGGGAACTAGATAAAATGAAGTTTTTTTATTTGATTTATTCCTTTTTGTCTTTAAATACTCAGGTGCCTTCAAGTCTTGGATTCAGTCACAGCTTCACATCACGTAGATTTTCTGGTGCTGCCGTTGCTATTGGTTCATCATCATCTCTACAGTTCTGTGCCAAAACTCTGTTACTCCATTTTAATTTGTCTAAATGAGTTTTCAATTCTTATCAAGTTTTTTTCTGTATATGTTCAAATGTATAGGAAATGCAATGCAAGAAGTGTGCAGCCCATCAAGGCCACTGCTACTCAAGTGCCAGCTGCAGCTCAAAGTAATTAAGAATATATATTAGATTAGTGGATGTGTTTGTTGCTGTGTGCTTATTGGTGAATTTTTTTGTTTGATTGGTTTGAGTAGGGTCAAGTAGCACCGGAAAGACAAAGGTTGGGATCAACGGTTTTGGTCGGATTGGAAGGTTGGTCCTCCGCATTGCGACATCCAGGGATGATATTGAGGTTGTGGCAGTTAATGACCCTTTCATTGATGCCAAGTACATGGTAAGCATGTCTTCAAATTCTAGCTGGTTGTTTTTTTATCAGGCTATATTTCGAAACGCTGTTTATGCTCTGTTCTTAATCTGAGTTTCTCTCTTGCTTGCTTGAATCCGGTAAAGTTTGAGAAAACCTGGAATTATATGTTAAGTCTCAAGTCTTCTTTTCTGATGAACATATAACTGGGTTTTCAAGTTTGATGAGGTCTTATGTCTCCTGTTTCACAGGCTTACATGTTGAGGTATGATTCTACTCATGGAAATTTCAAGGGAACCATCAATGTCATTGATGATTCTACTTTGGAGATTAATGGGAAGAAGGTCAATGTTGTCAGCAAGAGGTATCTCTTTAATGTGGCATGTTGTTTTCTGCAGATCAGAGAACAGGCTATCTCAGTTTAGAACATAACATATTTTTTGTAACTCTTTCTCAGAGATCCAGCTGAGATCCCTTGGGCTGATCTTGGAGCTGATTATGTTGTTGAGTCTTCAGGTGTATTCACCACCCTCTCAAAGGCTGCATCCCATCTTAAGGTGCATTTTTCATACAAACATACGTTGACCTCGTAACTTGTGATAACATTTAATGCAAACAGCATTTCTTTTTAAATGACATATGTTTTTGCTTGATATTTGGTTTTGCAGGGTGGTGCAAAGAAAGTGATAATCTCTGCCCCTTCAGCTGATGCACCCATGTTTGTTGTTGGAGTAAATGAGAAGACATACCTACCAAACATGGATATAGTCTCCAATGCAAGTTGTACCACCAATTGTCTTGCACCGGTTGCTAAGGTTGGTAATGTTGCACCATAATCTTCTCCCTCGTGCGTGCTTATCTTTTACCCGTAAGTCATTTAGCCTCACTAAAGTCAACTTAACTGTTTTTGGCAGGTGGTCCATGAGGAATTTGGCATTCTTGAAGGCTTGATGACAACTGTCCACGCAACCACTGGTCTATATCTCTTGCTCTCCTGATTTGCATCGCTGTACATTACTAACCTGATAGCACTAACCTATGTGTTTTCGCTGTCTTTTCTTTCCACATATAGCTACTCAGAAGACTGTTGACGGGCCATCAATGAAGGACTGGAGAGGAGGCCGGGGAGCTAGCCAGAACATCATTCCTAGCTCAACCGGTGCTGCAAAGGTACAACCATTTATTTATCCTAATTCTGGAACCATATCTGAGCCGTGGTTTTTCTGGTCGAAACAGGCTGTAGGTAAAGTTCTGCCAGAACTTAACGGGAAACTTACGGGAATGGCATTCCGTGTACCAACACCAAATGTTTCCGTTGTGGATTTAACTGTTCGACTTGAGAAAGGTGCCTCTTATGAAGATGTTAAAGCGGCCATTAAGTATGCTTTCTCGTCAATATTATTGTTTCCGGAGTTAGTGTACAGTTCGTGCTTATCTCTCATGGTTTGATGTAAATCTCTAACAGGTTTGCCTCAGAAGGATCTTTAAAAGGCATTTTAGGGTATACAGATGAAGATGTTGTCTCAAATGATTTCGTCGGTGATTCAAGGTTTCTCTTCTTTTCTTCAGAACCATCTGAATCTTTGCTTTGTGGTTAACTGACCAATGTGATGACTTCGATCATGTTATAACAGGTCGAGTATCTTTGACGCCAATGCCGGGATTGGATTGAGCAAGTCCTTTGTGAAACTTGTCTCTTGGTACGACAATGAATGGGGTTACAGGTACAGTTCTCGTTTCTCATCTCAATCAGATATATCCACCAAATCTCAAACACTTACAGTTGGTCTCTCATTTTACTTACAGCAACCGAGTGCTTGACCTTATAGAGCACATGGCTTTGGTAGCAGCTAGCCGCTAAACACACACACACACACGGTTCTTCCAGAAGCTTGAGACTTTCTACGTTTTTGTGTTCGGTTTGGATTGGTTTGGTTCTATTAGATGCTAGATCTTTAATGAGGTTTGGTTTGAATAACGAGCCTTGCTTATTTTTGGTTCTCATTTCAGTATCTTTCACTCTACGGGAACATAGAATTGGTCTAAAAGACAAAACGATCGACTCAATAAGATATTTGTTGTACTTTACCAAATTTAAGCTTATCTGTAGCATAAGCAACAATTGTTTTGGAGCTTCTTTAGAAATCACTTACCAGTTACCACTTCACATTAGAACCTACAAGTTTAAAACATGAAAACTGAAACTGAATTAACCAGACTTGTATCCAAGCGCCTTATCTATCCCTAGTTTATGTTCGTCATCTACCTCCCTTTCAGGAAAAATCTTACTCGGCTTCGCAAATTTACATGAACATTTTACAGTGCCAAAAGGGTTTTTGCAGTGTATTTTCGAATATAACTAGGCCCAATTAATTTTGCATGTTTATACATAGGAAGCATTTAGCCTATCATTTATAGCCCATTTCAGTCCGCTTTGAATATATTACAGGCCCATGTTCTGCTTGTTTAGGGTTTCTTGTAAACCTAGCAGCATATTCGCTATATAAGCCGCCTTTTCCCATTAATTCATACATCAAACAAGAGTGTTCATTCGTTTTTATTGGTTTCATTCATGTCTCTTTTAGATTCTCTGCAACTTTATGGTTTTATGTAGATCCAAGTCAGTGATGTATGAGATTGTCCGTACCATCTGAGATTTCTCGTTGACGAGTTGTATCCTCTAGTTTCTGAGGCTTTTGGATCTATGTTTACAAATTCTTGTTTTTTTTTTAAGTAGAACATTAGGCGTTGATGATGAAAAAAGATTACCATCAAACTATGAGAGATTCACAGCTCGTTGATGCATACTTCTTTATATTATCTGAGCCTAGTTTTTTTGCTTTATGACGTGATCTGTTCTGTCTTGTTTTGTCTTGAAAGATTACATTTAAACCCAAAGGCAACAAATTAGAGTCGCTGGTACACTCTTAACAATAGTGTATTAAGCGCTGTTCGTTGCCGAAACTGAATTAGGCTGATATTCTGGTACGTGTTCTAGTTTAAATAGTTCATGTGCATTCAAAAAGCCTTACATTTGTCGATGATTCTTATACCAATTTATTTCATAGTCTTAGTGTACGTGAAGGCAACAATTTAGAGTCTCTGATTCACTTCTTGATAGTGGATAAAGCGCTGTACGTTGCCGATATTGACTTGGGTTCAATTATCTATCCATTGGCTTCAAATATGTTTTGGCTAATACGATCATTGTCCCCTATATTCTATCCTCTACTTAATATGAGATTTACTTCAGAACTTTACACTTACCGCCTTGTTGTTGACTCACTTTACTCATCTGACGAACCTTGGTACCAGTTACTAATTGAGATACATGATGGACTTCAAAACGAAAACATATACATTAGTCGATGAATTAAATTGTGGTGAAAACCATACGCTTTCGTGGAATTATTAGTTGACGGAACCTCAAAAGTACGTTGTTTGAAAATCTACACAATCACGCTAGCAAATTACTCAAAAGGATATTATGAGACAAAATTTGGACAATCTTCAAAATATAAAGTTTCTCAGAGTTAGTGTTTTTTGAAAAGTGATTAATAATTTCAAGTTATAATTTGTGTACACACAAAACCTCAAAATTAGCTAAATACTCTAAATTTCACCCCACGATGTATTTGTTCATAGACACTCAACTTGTCTCATGTGATAATTTCATCAATTTTTTTTAGTTTTTAAGCTAATTCACTCTCAATTTTTTATAATTTCTATTTTTTTTAGTTTTTAAGCTAATTCACACTCAATTTTTTATAAAGAAATTAGTTTGAATAAATATTGAATTTTTTAAAAAAGAATTCAAAAACTCTGAATGTTCTTCAAATTATCATAAAATTTATAACAAATCTTTTTACAGTTTACTTAAATTTTGGATTTTTTTGGATATACTCAAAATGTTGAATTCTCTTTAATCCATCTAATTTTCTTAACTAGTTGCATACTCCCCGCACAAGCGCGAGGTCGAGTTCATTGTGTTTACGTGTATTTTTTTCGATTGTTGGTTTATTGGGTTCTTCTAGCGACACCAAATAACAAAGAAATAGAAAGCGATGTCAAAAAAAAAAAAACGAAATAGAAAGAATGTAGCAAAAGTGTAAAGTAAAAAAATTGTATATATAATGTGTTAAATATTATTTATATACGAAGTAAGGTTTATAAGAATAGTTAGGCTATAATATAGTTTTTAGTGTGTCAAAGTAGGTGTCTTTTTTTTTAAATAGTTTTTATAGCGTAGGTCAAAACTTGATATAATTATATATTTATAGTATTTATATTTGTATTAAATAATTTATCAATTTGAAAATAAACTTAATTAAGTTAATATTTATTGTTTAGGTTTCATTAGATAGGTTTTTATATATGGTTTTTTTGTAAATTTGGGTTTTGTTCATAAATGATGTGGCATTTTTATCTACGGCGTTATCGACTGTGGGAATATATATTAGGAAATATGTGCAATGAATTAATTTTTTGAGCTCCTAATCTATATTTTCCAAGCCTCCTTAAGCCATTCACGTAGGCAGCCGCGTGGGACTCCATTTTTTTATTTTTTGGTCTGTTCATTTTTTGATCTATTTTTATTATTTTTGGGTTGAATTATATTATAATAGGACAGTTTTAAAGCTTCTTAAGCCATCCGCGTAGGCAACCGCATGAGACTCGTTTTTGTTTTTGTTTTTTGGATTGTTCGTTTTTGGATCTATTTTTAACTGTTTTTTGGTTTGAACTTATTAAGTTTTAGGGTTTATCCAACTATTTTGATCTTATTGTTTTCAATAAGCCCAAAAGAAACAAACATAAAAACATTATAAAGAAAAACCCATATAATAATAACTTAAATAAAAAATACATAATAGTTGCATAGTTTGATCCACACACTTGCATGCTTAGTTAGACGCCTTATACCATTCGGCTAAAGTATATTTAGTTGTTCATAATCATCTTATAAGAAATATAGGATTTTAAAAAACACACACGGGATCCACAAAACTACTGATGTGGCGTGTTGTGGAGCTTAGAAACTCTAGTATAATAATATAGATTCACAAATATTTTTATTGTTTGACTTAATAGTTAATATATTTACAAATTATTCCATTTTTAAAATGATCAATAAATCTCTGTTATAAATAATATCGAATGTTTTCTATAAATGTATTATTCACCTACTTATATGAAGAAAATAAACCAATTATTGTGATTGTATCTAAATGTTGATATATTTAATTTTGGTATATATAAAAGTCGCTAATTGTTCATATTAGAATTTGGGAGAAAGTTCTTAGATGATTTGAAAATTAAAAAGGAAGAAAAATAATCAAAGAAAATTAAGAAGTCAGAAGAAAGAAAAGACAAAACAAGGCGAGAATTTTGATTACCACTAAAAAAAAAAAGACCGCACAGCTGTTTATCTTCTCAGACAAAGCACTTCGTGTGCATCTCACACAGTCATCCTCTCCTCTCTCTCACATTCTTCTCTGTGAAATAAAAGCTCTTAATAAAAGAAAATTTAGCAGCTCGCGAGCTATGGCGTTTCTTCTCCCAAATCTTTCTCCTTCATTTCTTCTTCAAACGGGAAAATCCCTCAAAGAGAAACCCATTTCCACCCATTCTCTTTCCATATCATCTTCTTCTTCCAGTAACTACGACTTCCAAGAAGATACTCTCTCTCTGCTTTCTCTTCCCGTCCAAGCTCCTCCTGCTCCAGGTGCTCAGGTTAAGACCATGCCGAGTGCGCAAGATAACCACCAGAAACAGGGTAAAGACGAGTTCTACATCAATCTCGGTTTAGCTGTGCGTACCCTTCGTGAAGATTTGCCTTTGCTCTTTACCAAAGATCTCAATTACGACATTTACAGGTCTTCCTTTTGAATCCTTAAATGAGTAAAGGATAAACCTTTCAATGAAAAAATATAGAAATATAGATGTTTTTGCTGTTGGGTTTCAGGGATGATATAACATTGGTGGATCCAGTGAACACTTTCTCTGGGATTGACAACTACAAACTCATCTTCTGGGCACTCAGGTTTCATGGGAAGATTCTCTTCAGAGACATCTCGCTTGAGATTTTCAGGGTTTGGCAACCATCAGAGAACATGATTCTCATCAGGTGGAATCTCAAAGGTGTTCCTAGAGTTCCATGGGAGGCCAAAGGGGAGTTTCAGGGAACTTCTCGCTATAAACTTGACCGTAATGGCAAAATCTATGAGCACAAAGTTGATAACTTGGCTTTCAACTTCCCTCACCAGCTCAAACCTGCCATTTCTGTTTTGGATTTGGTCACTGCAACTCCCAATCCAACTTTCATGTTTGGCTCTTCATACTCGTCTTCTTGGATTGAGTTCTATCAAGCTGTGCAAAGGACACTAGACAAGCAACAAGAGCAAATCCTTGTGCAAGACCGTTTTGTCATATGTTCGTAGAGCCATTCATTGGGTGGGTCACACTCAGCTGTGTATATATACTGTTGCATCGACGATAATATATATGTAGTGTGCAGGCATATGTAGATGTGGTTTACTTAGGGCAAACCTGTGTAACCCATGAGCTTGTACAACTTTGCCTTTCGAATGTAAACAGAATTCATTATAGTTATTGTATGTTAGAACACTCAAATTAAACAAATTTCGAATAAAAACATATATCTATATGTTCAAAGTTTGGAGCAATCAAAAACAAATAACACTCTATGCTCAAGTAGATGATATCCTTTACGAAGAGGTTGAAACCGCAGTGAGATCTCCAGGATTTGATGGGGACTCAACAAATGTCCGAGAAGGAGACCTGAAGTTTCAGACAAGTGAATAAAAACATATCAGACAATACAAATCAGAAGCCATCTATGCTATTGTAAAAGATGAAAGAACGGTGATGATAGATGCATTATAATGCTTGTGTTGTCAAAGATTACATTCTTTATCCAAGATTATTAACAGTTTCGAGTGAGGATTCTACAAATGACGAGAGGAGTCATATCATATATGACCATTTAGGACACTCACCTCGAGGTTACAACACCTTCAATCCTAGTCGCGGTAAGGTGTGAGATCGATCTGGAATCGCTGCTTCCCTTTTGTGACCCTCTACAAAAAAAAAAAAGAATCAAGATCTGGCAATTGCTAATGTTGTATAAAAAGACATGTATTTAAAGCAACAAATGGAACGATATAGCAATGATCCATGGACCGAAAAGACTTACAGCAATCGCAATGAGCTCCTCTAGGAGTTCTTCTAAATGACGCAAAGGCTTTGAACCACGAAAAAACATAAGAATATTCAAATCATTTTCAAGAACAAGAGGGATAATTGATGTTGAAGTGAGAATGAACTCATGCCATTAGTATGGACATAAAACTTACCCATTGAGTTGGACCATCAACTGGAGCACTTAGAGGATCATCATGAACCTGATCATAAACAAATTCAGAATCAAGGATTATACGACCAAATAATCCAATGCACTTGATCAACTGTCTAATAGGATGTGGAACAAACAAGTTATCCTACCTCCATAAAAATTCCATCGACGCCAACTGCAACAGCTGTTCTGGCAATGCAGGGTATTAACTCCCGAAGGCCTCCACTAGCAACACCACCACCTTCCAACTGCAAAAGAATGTATTGTTTTTTCATTCGAAGTATTTGGATATCATTGGCTTCTCAATGAAAATAGCTGTTTTCAAACAGTACCATACCTTTTTGCCTGCAGGTTGTTGTAGTGCATGGGTTATATCAGCAACCTGAAACAGTAATTAAAACGAGTTGAGTTAAATTATATATTGAACAATGTGCAGTATTAAAGAACGCACAATGTGAGAGGGAAAAAAAAAAGATGAAGCAAGGTTTACATACAACAGGACAGTTAGCTTCCCTCATCCATTCAAAGTTTCGTGGATCTACTATCAAATCATCTGATCATCAAAACCAAGCTGAGTCAGTCAGACAATTGGAAAGACTTATCAAATCACTGTTTCAGCACCCTTTGATTTATAACTTTATCAATCCATTTTATAAGTCCTAAATTACTGGCATGAGATTTGAGAATGTCTACTTGTTTATTTACATTGCTAAATTCTTAAAAACAAAGAGCATCCTAAAGCCTGCTACCGACATTCAATATCTAAACAGGAGATGAAAACTTACTGTATCCAAACATGGTTCCTCTTTCACAAACCATCACATTCGGATTTCCAGCCAATCTGACTTTCTCGGCCGAATTTTCCATCACCTAAAGATTTCATCATATAAAGAATACAATCATCAAAATATTCCTAGAAAGTTTTTTACCAGCTCGAAAAGCATAAGAAGAAATAACTCACAGAAGGAGCACAAAACTGTCCTTTCTTAATATTGATAATTTTTCCGGTTTGGGCCGCCGCAACCAGAAGGTCTGTCTGTAGAATTATAATTGTATAACATATCCAAGATTAGAAGTCTAAAAGCTACAAAAAGAAGCCTTGAATAATAAAGAGTTTAGAGTCGTGCCTGGCGACATAAGAATGCTGGTATCTGAATTATATCTGCAACCTTGCCAACTTCTTCACACTATATTAAATAAATAAACAAAGCATCAGAAGGTACCAAAGACTTGCTGAAACTCAATTCTCTGAGGTGAATACGTTTCATTATATACCTGATACGCCTCATGAACATCAGTTACAATTGGTAGGTCATATGCTAATTTCACCTTCTCAAGAATCTGCATAAATGTGACCATAAGGCTATTGTTAAGTAAATGGTAAGAATGTAGGTGAAAAGTAATGTAGCTGCTGGAAATTACAAGGGAGATGAAAAGCAAAAAGAGAGGAAAGATAACCTTGAGACCCTCAGCCATGCCAGGACCCCGGAAGGACTTTGAGGAAGTTCTGTTAGCTTTATCAAAACTTGACTTGAAAACCAGTGGCAACCCAACTCTACGCCATTTACAAACACACATAAAGAACGGTAAGTAACTTGAGAAAGCATACTACAATGTTTAAAATGTGAATAAGTTCATCTCTCAAGAAATATAAATTATGTGAGATCTATAGACATTAATACACAAAGATCTCTCTCAGACAAAAAAAACGAAGGTAATGATGCTATAAACAGACACAAGAAGCTGTTTTGGTAATGCCCAAGAACAAAAGAAGCATACTTTGTGGCAATGTGTTTGATGTGCTTTGCCATTCGAAGAATATGTTCCTCGGATTCGATCACATTTGGACCAGCCAACAAGAAAAATGGTTCAGCATCCTAATACACAGTTAAAAATCAAACTCAAATCTCACAATTCAAAATTAATAAAAAGCGAAAATGGGCGAGAGAGATTTACAAAACCTTGAGCTGATTGTAGAGTGGTGATGTTGCCGCCATTCTTCTCGGGAAAACAATAGCTGTAAACTGTTGGAAACAAATCAGAATCAAATCTGAAAACCCTAATTCGATCACGCAAGAAAGAAAAGGAAGGTTGTGGGATCTGACCTTTTAACTTGATCTCGAAGTTGCAGAGTGAGAGTGAAGGCAAGTGAGATCGCTTCTCGCCTTTTAACGCGTGGAAGATATTTCCTTCAAATTTATACGCTAATTTCTTTTTTATTATATAAATTTCAAGGAAATATTATAAGCATTTTTAGGGCTTCACTTACTCTATTTTCAATACTAAAATAGAATTTAGAATAAAATTACTTCAATGGTACTCTATTTTTCACTCTATAATTAGAACAAAAAATAGATTTATTCCAAATATATATTAACTTATTTCTTTTGTTCGCTACTCTATTTTTAATTCTAAAATAGAGTTCCACAAGAGCAAACAACCAATCATATTTTAGTGTTACTCTATTTTAGAAAAAAAAATAGTGTAAATCATTGGAGATGAACTTACAATTGACACTGTTTTAACCAACACTGTTTTAGACCGTTTTATGAAAACTACTGATTTTATATGCACAATGCCAAAAAAATTATAAAAGTATTTTTTTCATTAGTCTATAACTGTTAATATATATTTTCTCTCAAAATCGAATCTCTTAGTCTATAAATTATTAAATGAAACTTAACCAAATTTAGATTATCATTTAGAATTAAGAGTTGTAGAATACCTATATAATAAATGATATATATCTGAATTAAAAGACATCTCACTGATTACTATAATTTATAGGCGTAAAAATAATTTTCCATTACATTTTCAGACAAGTATTAACAGTGAGAGACATGAAGCATAAGCACAACTAGAGAACAAATGTCATAACTTTTATTGTCTTTAAAACGACTTGGATGACATGATTGGTTTGGGAGGTGACAAAGACCTAAGCTCAGGAGCAGAGCTTGGGAACATAACATTCAACTTATGCATCAATATATCAGCTCGAGACGGTATCTCGTTCAGAAGAAACTGCTGCACGATGGGTTTCTTGAACCATTCCATCACCGAGTCTCCCGGTGCCCTCAACACCACTTTGCTGACCTCAAACGGAGACTCAACCGAGCTCAGCATCTGAGCAATCACAATCTTCAACGTCGGTCCTGTCACTAGCTTTATACGTCTCGGGACAACACCGTAGTAAAGCATTCGTTTTCTAAACCTGTGGAGAGTGTGAACCACTGCTATGAGCGCTGCTCCAACCGACAAGTTTCTCACGTCGAGAGACCAAGCAATGTGTTGGTCAAAGACGATGGCTTTAGGGAAGAGTTTGTTCTCATATGCTACTTTCCAGACACACCTAGCTCGGTTTATCTGACCCATTAAGACAAGGTAGTTGAGAAGGACGTTGACAAAGTATCTAGCAGCTCCTTCTTCGAGTTCGTAATCAATCCCTTGGTAAAACTCTCTCACAAACGTCAGAACTGGTTGTTTCCTCTGTTCTGGACCTGTGAAGAGACCACACATAAACGCGTGAGCTTTGTGTTTAGTAGTGCTGAGGATTGACATCAACTGTCTCTCTTTATCTTCGTCTTGGCACCGGACAAGATGAGCGAGAATCGAAGTGTAAAGCACCAAGTCAACTTTTCCAGAAGAATGGACCAGCGTCTCGAGCAAAGGCCTAGCTGAATCGTATAGACCATTCTTCATGCATGATTCAAACAACTGCCTGATGATGAAGTTGTTTGTTTTGATCCCTGAAGAGCCCATGAACCTAAGCCACTTCAAAGCAAGATCAACAGAAGCATCTTTGATATATATCATCAGAACATCGCTAGCGCAGACATCTACAGAATACCCCATTGCTTTCATCTCGAGTAGTATCTTCCCTGCAACATCAACAAGTCTTTTGTTGGCGAGAAGTGTAAGAAGAGAGATATAACTGCTCAGGCCAGGTCTTAACCCAGCGTTAGTCATGGAGTTATAGATCTTCATTGCAGAGTCTACTTGCCCAGAACCAGCGTGCATCTCTAAAAGACACGAGTACGTAGATGGTGTTGGTAAAAACCCAGCTTTCTCCATGTCTTTGAACACCGACATTGCTACTTCAAGCTTTCCTGACTTTGCATGAGACTCAATGATCATTGTGTACAATCCAAAGTTAGGTCTGAAACCTGAACTCTTCATCTCATCCCAAAGCCTAAGAGCAGTATCCAGCTTCCCCGCTTTAGCATACGAATCAATCAAAGAAACAAACATAGTCGCTGATGGCCTATGACCAAACCCCTGCATCTCCATATAAACCTTCATCGACGTGTCTAACCTCCCAGCTTTCCCCATTGAATCAACAAGCGAAGCAAACACACCAAAGCTCGGTCGAATCTTCCTCTCCTTCATCTGCTGAAACAGCTTAAAAGCAGCATCAAGACGCCCAGACTTAGCCAAACTAGGAATAATCAGCTCATAAGTCGACCCATCAAGCAAAGAATCAGTCTTCTCCATACACTCATAAATCTCAAACGCCTTATACGGCAAACCTTTATTCAAAAACAACATCATCAGACTATTATACGTCACCGTATCAATCTTACACCCACAATCCTGAGCCTTCTTGAAACAACAGAACGCAACCTCCAATTTCTCAGCTTTAGCCAAATACTGAATCACTTTATTATAAGCACCAAGCGAGCTACTACTATCCTGAACCATCTCCTCAAATAGCTTCTGAATCCCATCAAAATCCTTCCCCTTATTCAACCCATCAAACAAAACAACGTAACACTCATCACAAGAAACATACCAACTCTGCTTCTTCACCCACCTGAACAAACTCAACGCAGCATCAACATCTTCAACGATCTTCAACGCTTGCTTGACGTGAACCATGTTGGGTAAAAACTGGAGCTTGTCGAGATGGGTCTCTAGCTCAGGTCCCCATTTCCACCTCTGCACGACTTCGACGATCTTGGAGACGGCGGAGGCGTTTAGGAGAGGCTTCTTTAAGGTGCCGACCATTGTGTGGTCGTCGACGCCTGGGGTAACGGATCTGATTCCTTTGCCGCTGTGTATTAAGCTGCCGGATTCGTCTAGATACTCTATCTCCTCGGTCCAGACATTGGTTTTGCTCTCGTCGGTACAGAGTCTCCTGTAAAGGCTCGGGCTTTGTTTTGTTATGGTGTTTCTTGATACAGAGGAGATTGTGAAGTTACGGAATAAGAGGATGGTGAGGGGGTGAGTGGCGGGTAAGCTAGGGTTTGGTGGAGTGGCGGAGATACTTCGATTAAGTGTGGAAATGACATTTTTGGGGATTGCTTTTTCGATTCTTCTTAGACGGATCATTGAAGAGGATGTAGATGGGTGTGTTTTATTGGGTCATGTAATGTGAATTGGGAATTGAAAGAATCGATCCTAACCTGGTCTCCAGAGATGGCGGTTTCTTCGTATCTTTCCTCCTTGGCTAAAACCCTAGAAAGTCTGAGACTTTAGAAGCAGGGGTTTGGTTTGCTCAACGTGGATACAGTCCAAAGCAGGGGATCCTCAACGTTTATAAACTAAACAAATAATTCCAGTTTTTTCCAAAAAAATATTACTAAATATAACAAATTAAATTGCTATGTGTTTTGTAGGAAAAAAACTATATATTATACATTATGTATACTGTACGAAGTAATCTTTTGGAAAACATAAATCTATATATAATAGCAAACTGAAAGTGACATCAGCATTTTTTTTTCTAGGAAAAAAAAATTTAATCCAAGGGTCATAGTTAATTTGATTTTAAGATCTAATAGACTCAAAAAAACTCTTTCATATGATTGATGATGTCATCAAATATTTGACAACTCTTCATTGAAAAGGCATATATTTCATTTTAATAGTCACAATCATATTTTCCATACATTTTCATAAATTTAAATATTAATATTGACTTTTTAGAAGATAATATTTGTATGTGTCGTGACCCAAGATGTATGAACATATCGTGATCCAAGAGGTACGAACGTGTCGTGACCCAAGAGTTACGAATGTGTCGTGATCCAAGAGGTGTAAACGTGTAGTTACCGAAAGGGTGTGAACGTGTCGGGACCGAAAGGATGCGAACGTGTCAGAACCGAAAGGGTGCGAACGTATCGGGACCAAAAGGGTGCGAACGTGTCGGTACCGAAAGGGTGCGAATATGTCGGGACCGAAAGGGTGCGAATATGTCGGGACCGAAAGGGTGCGAACATGTCGAGGCCGAAAGGGTGCGAACGGTTCGGGGCCGAAAGGGTGCGAACGGTTCGGGGCCGAAAGGGTGCGAACGGTTCGGGACCGAAAGGGTGCGAACGGTTCGGGACCGAAAGGGTGCGAACGGTTCGGGACCGAAAGGGTGCGAACGGTTCGGGACCGAAAGGGTGCGAACGGTTCGGGACCGAAAGGGTGCGAACGGTTCGGGACCGAAAGGGTGCGAATGGTTCGGGACCGAAAGGGTGCGAACGTTTCGGGACCGAAAGGGTGCGAACTGTTCGGGACCGAAAGGGTGCGAACGGTTCAGGACCGACTGCGAACGGTTCGAGACCGAAAGAGTGCAAATGGTTCGGGACCGAAAGGGTGCGAACTGGTTCAGGACCGAAAGGGTGTGAACGGTTCGGGACCGAAAGAGTGCAAACGGTTTGGCCTCGCAAGGGTGCAAATGGTTCGGGACCGAAAGGGTGCAAAGGGTTCGGCACCGAAAGGGTGCGAATGATTCGGCACCGAAAGGGTGCGAATGGTTCGGCACCGAAAGGGTGCGAATGGTTCGGCATCGAAAGGGTGCGAATGGTTTGGGATCGAAAATGTGCAAATGTACCATCACCAAAAAGGTGCGAATGTAACATCACCGAAAGGGTACAAATAGAACGTCACCGAAAGGATGCGAATGTAACATCACCAAAAGGGTGAGAATGTAACGTCACCAAGAAGGTGTGAATATAACATCACCGAAAGGGTGCGAACATAATGTTACCAAAAGTGAGCGAACATATTGTTCATGGTCGAGTGCTATGAACATATGAAACAGCCTTAAGGTTGTATATGAGTGGTAAACATATTGATCCATGATATGGATCGATGGCTCAAAAAGAAGTGTATATGAAACAGCCTTAAGGTTTTATTGTACCTTGTAATAAGTATAAAATGTATACATTTATATGTATGGTAATGAAAGCACATAGACAATAACATCAAAAAAAAAAAAAATTGAAAAATGGAAAGACATGACTCCTGATGGTAAATACTACACACCTATAGAAATGAATATACAATCCAAGGTGTATCGTGTTACACAAATTATGAAACTACTTTATAAAGTTTGTATGCCAAATTTAAATGTAAACCATTTTTAAAATTAAATATAAAAATAATCAGAAAAGGTTAATTATTTATTTGTTTCCTTAAAAAGACACTTTTAATGATATTTAACAAATCATAAAATATTTTTTTTTAAAATACTCAACCTTTCATTATATTTGGCATTCACAACCTTTCACATTAATTGAGATTTTTATTAAGATACACAACTTTTCATTTAATTTGGCATCAGAACCTTTAGAATTAATTGAGATTTTTGTTAAGATACACAGCCTTTCATTTTATTTATTAAGAAACACAAATTTTCATTTTAATTTTTTAAAGAGACACAACTTTCCATTTTATTTTGTATTTACAACATCTCACATTAATTGATATTTTTATTAAGAATTACAACTTTTCATGTTATTTGGCATTCACAACCTCTGGAATTAATTGAGATTTTTATTAAGATACACAACTGTAGAACTAATTGGTAATTTTATTAAGACACCCAACTTTTCATTTTACTAGTTGCATACTCTCCGCGCAAGCGCGGGGCTGGGATCATTGTGTTTGCAATATTTTTTCGATTGTTGGTTTAGTGGATTCTTCTAATAACACCAAATAATAATGAAATTGAAAGAATGTAGTAAGAATGTAAAGTGAAAATATTGTATATATAATGTGTTAAATATTATTTATATGTGAAGTAAGGTTTATAGGAATAGTTAGGCTATAATATAGTTTTTAGTGTGTAAAAGTAGGTGTCTATTTTTATTTTTTTTGCTGTAAATAGTTTTTATATCGTAGGTCAAACTTGATATAATTCTATATTTATAGTATTTATATTTGTATTAAACGATTTATCAATTTGAAAATAACCTTAATTAAGTTAATATTCGTTGTTTAAGTTTCATTAGATAGGTTTTTATATATGGTTTTTTGTAATTTTGGGTTTTATTCATAAATGATGTGGCATTTTTATCTACGGCGTCATCGACTATGGGAATCCATTCGCCAGAGTCAGGAGTTAATGGTGAGGAATGTTTTCAATGAAATTATAGTAGTTATTAAAATGTAAGAGAAATTACATATTCATTTAATAAATAACAAAAAATACTTAATATTTGTTTTTATTTTATTTTATTTCACATACAATTTTTTTNAATGATGTGGCATTTTTATCTACGGCGTCATCGACTATGGGAATCCATTCGCCAGAGTCAGGAGTTAATGGTGAGGAATGTTTTCAATGAAATTATAGTAGTTATTAAAATGTAAGAGAAATTACATATTCATTTAATAAATAACAAAAAATACTTAATATTTGTTTTTATTTTATTTTATTTCACATACAATTTTTTTGAAAATATATTAGGAATGTGTTAAATGTTATTCATATACGAAATAAGGTTTATAGTAATAGTTAGACTATAATATAGTTTTTAGTGTGTAAACGTAGGTGTTTTCTTTTTGCTGTAAATATTTTTTTTATATTGTAGGTCAAAACTTGGTATAATTCTATATTTATAGTATTTATATTTGTATTAAACGATTTATCAATTTGAAAATAACCTTAATTAAGTTATTATTTGTTGTTTAGGTTTCATTAGATAGATTTTTATATATGGTTTTTTTGTAAGTTTGAGTTTTGTTCATAAATGATGTGGCATTTTTATCTACGGCGTCATCGACTGTGGGAATCCATTCGCCAGGGTCTGGAATCGGTGGTGAGGAATGTTTTCAATGAAATTATAGTAGTTATTAAAATGTAAGAGAAATTACATATTCATTTAATAAATAACAAAAAATAATTAAATTTTGTTGTTTTTTTAATTTTATCTCACATACAATTTTTTTGAAAATATATATTAGGAAATCTGTGCAAAGATTAAATTTTTGAGCTCTTAATCTATATTATTCCAGCTTCATTAAGCCATCCACGTAGGCAGCCGCATGTCTTTTTTTTTTTTTTGGTCTGTTCGTTTTTGGATCCATTTTTTTATTATTTTTGGGTTGAGCTATACTATAATAGGATAGTTTTAAGGTTCTTTAAGCCATCCGCGTATGCAACCGCGTGAGACTTTTTTTTTTTATTGTTCATTTTTGGATCTATTTTTAACTATTTTGGGTTTGAATTTGTTAAACTTTAGGGTTTATCGAAGATCTTTAAAATAATAAGCCCAAAAAATACATAAAAACTTTATAAATAAAAAGCCCATTTGATAATAACCCAAGTCAAAAAATCAAAAATACATGATAGCTACGTGGTTTGAACCCACGATCTTGCATGCTTAATTGGACACATTATACCACTTGGCTAAAGTGTATTTCATTGTTCATAATCATCTTACTAAGTCTATAGGTTTTAAAACAATACCTACGGGCCCCACAAAACTGCTGACGTGGCGCGTTGTAGAGTCTAAAAACTCTACTATTATTATATAGATTTTATTAAGAGACACAACTTTTCATTTTATTTTATTAAGAGACACAACTTTTCATTTTACTTATTAAGAGAAACAACTTTCATTTTATTTTACGTTTACAACATTTCACATTAATTGATATTTTTATTAAGAGTCACAACCTTTCATCTTGATTGACATTCATAATTTTTAGAATTAATTGAGATTTTTTTTATTAAGATAAACAATTTTTATTTTATTTGACATTCACAACCTTTAGAATTAGTTGTGATTTTTATTAAGAGACAAACTTTCATTTTATTTACTAAGAGACACAATCTTTCATTTATTTCTCTAAATAGACACAACTTTTCATTTTATTTTGTATTTTCAACATTTCACACTAATAGACATTTTTATTACGAGTCTCAATTTTTCTTTTTATTTGGCATTCACAACCTTTGAAATTAATCAAGATTGTTTTAATTAGTAGATTTTTATTACGAGAAGACACAACTCTTAGAACTATTTTAAATATTTTTAAATTATTTTTTCTGAGACACAATTGTTTTTATAATGAAAAGATGCAACTTTTAAACTAATATATTTCAGTTCTTATGAAGAGATACAACCTTTCAACAATTGTTATATGAGAAGACAAAACTCTTACAACCTCTTTTAAATACTTTTAAACTATTTTTTCTGAGACACAAACTTTTTTTATAATGAAAAGATGCAATTTTTAAAATAATATTTTTTTATATAAATCTACAATTCTGTTTATAATAAAAAGATGCAACTTTTAAACTAATATATTTCAGTTCTTATGAAAAGATACAACCTTTCAACAATTGATTTTTTCATCTAATGGTCCAAATAATTTTTTATGCAACTTTTATAATAATAGATTTATTTTTTGAATACACAATTATTTTTATAATGAAAAGATGCAATGTTTAAACTAATATATTTCAGTTTTTTTGTGAAAAGATACAACCTTTCAACAATTGTTATTATGAGATTTTAAATACTTTTAAACTATTTTATCTGAAACATAAACTTTTTTAAAATTGAAAAGATGCAACTTTTAAAATAATAGATAACTTTTTATGAAACTACACAATTCTATTTATAATAAAAAGATGCAACTTTTAAACTAATATATTTCGGTTCTTATGAAAAGATACAACCTTTCAACAATTGTTTTTTTTCTTTTGAAAATACACAATTATTTTTATAATGAAATATGAAACTTTTAAACTAATATATTTCAGTTTATTATGAAAAGATACAATTTTCAACCATTGTTTTGTTTTTCATGCAATTGTCCTAAGAAATGTTTTTTAGACATAAGATATTTATGGCATTAACATATATTTTTCAAACAACACATCTTTTTCCGTGAAAGAGTCATACGTTTTCATATTTGAAGGATTACAATCTTTAGTTATAATTGTTTTTTTTTCTTCTATTGGTCTTAATAATTTTTGTACACTTGCTATGAGCAGTTATATTTTTCAAACAACACAGCTCTTTAATCTGAAGAGTCATACTTTTCCCTAATTCTTGATTTTTTAAATTTTTTTTTAAGAGTTTCAATCTGGTGGTTGTAATTGGTATGGTTCTATCTAATGGTTCTGAAAATGTATTTGGTTGAACTTTTTTTTCCTTGCAACTCTTGAAAATATTCATTTTAAAACAAAACACAACTCTTGATAATCTATCAATGTACCTTTTCAGATTACTATAAATAGAACATTTTATAGATGTAATTTTTTAAGAAAATTTATGTGTTTTTTTTCTAATATAGGTATGATTCTTAGTACTCTTGAATATAATGTTTGATTCATTATATAGTTCTAAACGATCTTTAAAAATTTAATGTGATGTCTACAAAAAATAAGTTAATAGGTTTAATTTCAGTGAAACTAAACTACCATATCCAAACCAATCTGGCTATAAGAAAACAACCTATATTTTTTTTGTAATCTCTTATTCTTCTTATGATAAAGTACATTACTTTTATATTTTTCTAACCCAGTTTGTCTGGAGTTACTAAGTCTCATTGTTTTTTAAAATGACGTTCTTTGCATGTTAATTACAGTGTTTTAAAACATATTATATTATTTAATCTGAAAATTTATAAATTGTTCCATCAGTTCAACAAATTTTAGAAGTTTGTT
Source organism: Eruca vesicaria subsp. sativa (assembly GCA_932364175.1). Lineage (NCBI taxonomy): Eukaryota > Viridiplantae > Streptophyta > Magnoliopsida > Brassicales > Brassicaceae > Eruca > Eruca vesicaria. Next base: position 925,040 of record CAKOAT010216265.1, on the reverse strand, counting down.
TTTTCATATATAAAAATATAAAAGAAAATGACTGCGACTTTAATATTAAAGTTTACTTTATATTGTTATGCTAAACACATAGCACTTAAATTTACACATTTTCAAACACAAATTATACTTTCACTCTTCTATTATATAAGATTATTTTTGTTTTGATCTTTATACAAAATAATTAGTTTATTAAATGATTCAAAATGATTAATTAACAAATATAATTTATAAAACCTTTCTCCCGCGCGTTCACGCGCGGGGTGGTTTCCTAGTTACGGTAATAACAATCAAAAAGGAAATAACGTGTAACTTTTAACTAATTGATTCACATTATTTTTGCTAAACACCATTAATAATAGGCTATGATCTTACCAAAGTTATATGCAAAACAAAATAAAATGTTGTTGTCAACAACATTTGATAATATAGGTACTTATTATATACTTCTTATCCCTAAGTTATTTATTTTGTTAGCTCCCAGCCAAAAATTAAGCCTATAAATGAAGAAGGGAACAAGCGTGATTGCCTTGAGAACTCTTCTCGTCAACCTCCAGGACTTCTGTTCCACGAAAGGTATGAAGGATCTCCAAGTTGCCTGAAACGCATAAAACAACAATATCATCTCACTGTACACAATCTACAATCTCTTCATTGAGAAAATATAACAAAGTCTTAACCAAAAGGATCATGAAGAAGACTAATCATGAGAAAGTACCTTGGCTTAACTAGATACAATACAGAGAATGTAACGGCTAGGAACAAGCAGATGCTTCCCACAGTCAGGTAAGCAACCCCGAGGAAATCATTCCGTCCACCTAGCCAGCTAGTTGTTGATAGCACGAGCTTCTTCTCACCATTGAAGCTGTAAGTGTTGTAGTTGTTCTCCAACAAGACCATTATGGTGTCCCCTGCGTTCAGGTCCGTTTCGATCTTCCCATACAACTTCCTAAATATAGGCAAAGCCGCGGTTCTCATCCAGACTATCAGGTCTTCTTGCTCACTCAACTGTACAAACAAAGAACACTCTTACAACTGTTAACATCCCATTCAAAAAAAAATCTAAAGTGATCATAACTGCATCTGGACACAACCAGTTGAAACATTCGTTTTAGTTCCTAATATTGTTGAATATTATTTTTATATTAAGATTAATAATATAAAAATGTTTATGACACGTAAATCTCAGATCCGGTCCTGAAAGTGATACTGAATGTTTATTACCGGTTTCTTGGGATCAAGAGTTCCACCACCTATAGGTGCTCCTGTCTGAAAGTTTTTAGGGAAGACATTTTTCCCAAACTTACTGTCTCTGTCACTCTTCCATGAGATATCTTTCTTGTTCACAGGAAGTTGTTGGCTGTTTCTTGAGAATTGGTAAGTATCATTGAACAAACTCCAAGCAACAAGACCACATGGAACAATTGGTTGTCCATCCACGTTATCCTCAGGTGCACAAGTCTGCACATCACGCTCTTCTTTTGGACTTCTTAGTTGTGCATCGTTTCGGCTTTTCACATACCTACACATTTAATCAACCAGAGACTATGTAACTGATACCAACACATATTCATGACGTGACAACCTCATGAAATGGTTATAAAAGACCAAGAAAAATTAATGGCAGTGAGGTGTGGACAGTACCGTCTATGGTTTTGGTAGTAATTCTCAAGTTGGTAGTATACATAGACAGGATGCTTCATAGTTTTTGTCACCTGAAAAAACAGAGACAAGTTTGTGTAGGAACCATACTTAAGAGAACAGCTAACATATGTATAGCTCTATGGAAGAAGATGTCTACCGTTATTGTTCTGTTACACATTTTATCTCCTTGACCCTGTATGTAAGCGACCTTGTTGGCCCTAGAAGATTCTGGAACACAGTCTGTGTCATACCGATCAACAATCTCAACGACCTTCATGCATGTATGATAATGAAACACATCCTCAATAATCTAGGAAACAAAGATGAGAAAAAGACATAAAACATTGACATACTCCCTGAGAAGCAAATAGGCAGATCACTCCTAGGGGAATGAATACAACCCCAGCAACAAGAAATGTCAAGATCACCTGCAGAACAGAAACGAACATATAGCAAGTGACATTACTTTCATGTGTAACATGACAGTTGCCAATCTAAGAGAATGTGACATAACTAAAATGGGAACTCACCCAGCTTGGAGTAAGAATTGGCTTGCATGCCGGAAGCTCCTGCTGAGTAAATCTTGAATCTGGTAAGGAAAATTTTGGATAACAGAACACTTGTTAAGAACAGAGAGAAATCAAAGCCACCGTATGATTTGGTTTTATGGAGAAATTAGATGGTAAAGTTTACGAGTAAAAGCTACGTTATGTTTCTATCTTTACAATAAAAACATAACAAGAAATTTTCGTCCAGGACGGATAACTTAAGACACAAAGCTGATGAACGGAATACATCCAAGAATCTGAATCAAACATAGAATATACAGTACACATGTAAACATAGATGCTCACATGATACGAAAAATGGTGATCAAAAGTATAGCAATATCATAAAACAAAGAATAAAGTTTCTGTCTACATGATCGTTTTTGCTAGAAAAAAACAAGAAATGCATCAATGTATGTAAGGCATGAAAAGAATGTGAAAATTAGGGGTGATAGATCACATTTTGGACGCTTGGATGATTTCTTTACACCGGAAGGCTCAGCCGATCCTCCTGCACCAGAACTCATTGTCGAACAAAAATCAGAGGAAAATGATCTCCCCTGTAGTTGTACACCAGATTTGTCTTGGCAATTTTGAATAGAAGAAACGATGGAGAAAAAACAGATCCAACTCTAATGGTGACGAAGAATGTTAGGTTAGGTTAGGTTAGGTTAGGTAGGGATGATAAAGAGAGAAATCATTTGTGGAAAGATGAAACTTTTTTTGAGTACTATGCGGAGGAGCCAAAACGTGTTATATAATTTTAAATCTACGTATTTTTGCTGTAAATAGCCTGTCTAGTATACTATCCCAGTAGATTTTGTAGAACTTTTTATTAATGTGGATGACAGTGGATCGTTGGCCCTTCCCTAGCTTCTGAATACACAGTGGTTGTTTTTTTTTTTGTTAAACTCTATGTATACCATTACCATCTTTGGTCTAATAAAGTTTGATAGCCACGTGTTAGAATGAGGAGAATTTGTAAATTTTCGAACACAGTCTTAATGTAGTACAAGGGAAACGTCCTGAAAAATGGGGGATGCTTTGCTTAAGAATTCACGGGCTTCTCTAATCATCTTTTGTGTACTTTCTGTCATATTTTTGCATCTCTGCCATTTCATGATTAAGTAACCGTTTCAAGTGACTGTTTTTGTTTCTTGTGCTACTTAGGGTGAGGAAAATCACGTTCACAGGCGGTTGGGAATTGAAGAAGGTAATGGCAGGTGACAGGTGTTACACCTACTGTCAAGAAGGTAGCTTAAGCAACAATATCATTGTTATTTTAAGACTATTCCAGATCTTGGCGGCAATGCACTATCCATAATGCACTAAATAATAGTTGATGAGTATCAGTAAATGGTAAGTTATAGTCATGAGTATTAAGGCATTGCTTCATCCAAAAGATGCAAAAACGTTGGTCAATCTAGAGAAATTACTCTGAAGTGACGTCCGGTTTATTTTCTAACAAGATGTGTATCGTCTCTTTCTTCTTACGTGGTTACTCGTTTCCAGACTCCACTTATCCGAGCTATTATTAGTTTCAAGCACACTTTTAGTAGTGGTGCACTAAGGGGATATTTTTTTAAACAGTAAGGGGATCTTCGATACTCTAAAACGTTATATTAACCATTTGATCCGTGATTTTGCAGTTTGCAGCGAAATTAAGGAATAGTGGTCAGACATGTGTTTGTGCGAGCAGAGTACTTGTGCAAGATGGCGGCAAGAATGGGTTACGATGTGATCATGTCTTAAGTTCTCAAAGATTCACAGATTGTAGTGTTATAGCTTTTTGTGCGTCTAGAGAATGAACTAGAAACCTTTACTTTTCTCTTAGGGAGGAGATTTCTGGACCCGTAGCTGTCCTTATTCGGTTCAAAACCAAGGAGGACGCTGATCAGAATCGCTGATGAAACTATTGCAGTTATGTCCTCATATAATCTGAGTGGCCATTTTCTATACCTAGAGTCCGGGCTTACAATATAAAGGAAATGACGAAATGTGCGTGTTACTTAGGACTTGCTGTCTATAATATATATTCACAAACAGTGTCCAACGATCTTGGCATGTCTCTGAAGCACTTGAATTAATACGGACTTGCAGGGGTGAAAGAAGGACTCATATTAACAGAAGCAAGACCAGAAAATGGAAGAAGCACATTTTCCAAATTATAGCCATACATTCGGGAAAGTGAAGCAGTCTGGTCTTGCTGTTTTGGAAGACAATGATTCATTCAAGTATGGTAACTCAGAACACTCTTTTTTTTCTCTCTCTCTCTCAGATCAACATACACTTCATTTTATGGAATCAACTTGTTCAGAGATTGAATTGATTATAATATTAGAAATCTCACATGAAGATGTAATGAATTGTGCAAGGTTATAGATGGTTACAATGTGTTGTTTATAAATGGATTGGAATATGCATTTCCTTACAACTTGTTTAGGTGAATTTTTTTTGTAATATTCGTACAAGTTTTGCTTTGTATATAGTATACCAAGGAGTATATACTAAAAAGGTAGCGGTATTGTTCTTTTATTACAATTATTAGAAATTCCTACAAGTCGATTTTTTCATCAGTATCTTAATATATATATATATATAAAACACTTATACTTCTCATGTGCCACAGAGTTATAACATTCAGTTAATTTCTGTTTAAAAAAATCTAATACAGATTATCAAAGCTGAGAGATTGATCATCTCTCTTTTCCACAATAAAAATCCTAAAGTTTGGCATAGAGAGATAAGTAGGACAGAAGGAATATATTCATTTCGAAGACGAAATTCGAAAGCATCATAAAAGATGCTTGAGGTTCAAGCAACCATGGCCTCTATTTTCTTTAACCGACTTACTTTATATTCTGATTGATTTTTTTTTGTCAACATATTGTGATTGATTTATTTCTTTTTAATTTAGTTTGCTTCAACAACAATTAGCTAAAGTTAAACATTGGCTTTACCTGGTAATAATAAATGCACTAAAGAAAACTTAGCTTACAAAATAAAAGTTAGCATAAAATCATTATTAAGAACATTAATCAATAACAATAATGTGTGCGTTTCTAAAATTTCGGAACATTCAAGTTAATATATATTTCATGTAACAAATGTAAATGAGGGTGGCCAAGTTTATGCGGTTAATCAACAAAAAAAAGTTATAATACGGTTGGCATCTGTCGCGGGAGTTCTACATTCATTTTTGTTCTAATATTGTTGGCGCAATAAGAATCTATCTTTATTCATCAAGGAGGGGAAGAATTGATTCCAGTTCTCATGCAATTTGAACTTTGATTTATTAATGTAAAAGCTAGAACCATTTTCCCTTTTTTTACGTTGCCAGGATTGTGTGCGATAATTAATTTATTCTACAAACAATTCGATTAATAGCCACAATCTAATGTTTCTGGCAGAGAAAAACATCTGTTTTAACCCAAAAAAACATGTTTCTGTGACCAAAAAATCATTGTTCCTAAATTAGTTCAACTTCTTAATTATACCTGGAAAATGCATTACCATGTATAGCTGCACAATCTTCAGTCCTACAAAAGCCAAAAAGGGTTTCAGCCCCAGCAAGCTTTAGCAACAAAAAATAGAGAAAAGAATAAAACATATGGTAAAAATAAAATAAAGAATAAAAGAGCTTTAATAAGTAGAAGAAGAGGTCCCGACAGTAACACTATCTTTACCACACTGATACATAATTCTCCACATATCACTAGACCATGTATATGCGTAACTTAAAGTTTTGGTTCCATATTCTTACGTTGTTTTCACGCTTTAATTCCACATCCAATCACTAAATATTGGGCTACATTGAACATTTCTAATTTTCCCTTCATACTTCATACAAAAACTATAATATATTTAAAATTTTTGATCAAATGCAAACTCTATATTCTTGGATCACATGCTCTCTTTTTGTGTGTGCATATCATTCTCAGCTATATTCATTGACTTATTCGTGTTCTATGTAAATATGCCATAGGACCTCCCACTTATATAAATACTAGATTGACCGACCATTGTACATATATGTATATATTAAAACAATATATTTAATATATTTTAGCATATTTTAAAATATTTGAAAACAGTTTTAACGTTCACATCAGAAAGTGCATACATATTACAAGCATCTTCCATAATATATAACCCAATTTATATGTGTATTTAGCAAACTCGTATACCTTCACAAAATCAGTATAGGAATTGGATGTACAGTTTGCCTACTATTAAATTTATTTTAAATTAAAATTTTCAAAATATTTTAAAGTAATTCGAGACAGAATTACTTCATGTACACGTATAATTCAATGCCCTAACAGACATTTTATATTGGAATTAATCCAAAGTACTATAGCTTGACTCACTCTCCCGAGCGGATGTATATTTTTACTAATTTATATATTAAATAAATAAATTAATTATATTTTAAATTTTTAATGAATAAAATTTTATATGTATATTTTGATTATGGTTTTGATCTATGTATGTATTAATATTTGTAAGAACATAAAAGTGTGAGAATCATTATTTTGATTATGATTTTTAATTCGTATATATTTTTATCATGTTTCTGACCTGTTTATTTTATCTAAATAGAGCTTAAAAGTAAGATTATAAATACATAATCGTAAATGCTATAACTGATTTAATATATGTATAGCATTTTATTTATATTGTGTGTGTAATAATATTAAATCAGTTATAGCATTTTATTTATAGATAAACTAAATTATAAAAAAAAATATTTTCCTCTCTATTAAAAGGAAAGAACATGAATTTTTAACAAATGATTCCATTTTTAATAGTATAAAAATATTCGTAAATATTGTGTGTGTAATAATAATTTGTTAAGAACATAAATAGTGTTACTCGATGCAAACAATTAACAATAACTCTTCAGACAACACAAATAAAGCAGATAAATAAATTTTTATTTTAAATTTGATAAACAGTTATAGTGGTATATATAATATATTATATTGATGAGAATATTTTTTTTCAGAACAAAGTAAAAAAGAAGAAGAATAACTTTAGAGGAAACGATTATAGACACTAACTAGATTTTGAACCCGCACATCCGTGCGGGTAATTTTTCATTTTATAAAAATATAACAAAATCTTTCAGATATATCATTTACATTTTATTTTTATATTGTATAACTATAGAATCTTATTATTTTAATTATTTTATATAATATATTGTTGTCATTTTTTAAAAATATCAAATATATTTTTTTAGATAATGTATTTGTT
>CAKOAT010216265.1:829678-917501 GCA_932364175.1 Eruca vesicaria subsp. sativa | reverse complement strand
CAACTTATATTGTTACATAAATAGTTTATTTATATTATTGATGTGCATTAGTGTTAATAACCTTAATATTATGTGGTTCAAAAAAAATGTTGCTATGGAATATATATACTATTAAAGCAGAATCTCTATTAGGATTCTGCCATTAGTTTTAAAATTATTTACAAATCATATCACTCCTACATTTATGCATAAATTAATTAATTATTTTTATCAGAAATATAATCCATTCGTATTGCAGTATTTAATATCTTATACCATTTATATATATCCTATATTCTCTCAAGATTTTGTTTACTATTTAATTACTTCCCAATTTTCGTTATTAAAAATATATATTTACTTTTAATAAAGTCATATTAATATTTTAAAGATATAGTTATATATTCATACCAGATTTGATCAAAACCGGGTTGCATGTTTGGTTTTACATTGGCTAACATGTTTCTAAAAATTAATTATCTAACTATATTCAAACCTTTCGCATTTATTCTAATACTCACATTTTCTTAAAACATATAATAATAACTCATAACTATATCAATCAATAAATATATATATATATATAAATATATATATATATAAATATATATATATATAACCAATATAAATTATTTTATAAATTATAAAGTAATATATGTAATTATACTTAAAAATAGAAAATAACACATATTCAGTGGTTCAGAAGAATTTATAACTAACTTGGTCTAATTGAGTTAAACCAAGTACCTCAATTTAAACGAGTTATAACTAACGGTATGACTCCCAAATAAGATGAGTTTAAATATAACAAATGTCTTATTTTAACATCCATAACAATATATTTAGTGTGTTTTAATTAGATTTTTTACAATGGAAAATATCTCGCACTTTTAAAGTGCAGGTCAAAATCTACTTTATACTATTAAATCAGAATCTCTATTAAGATTATGCCCTTACTTTTTAAGTTATTTACATTGCTATGCCATTGACATTTAATTTTAATAGTTATATTATTTATTTAAAATAAACAAATTTTTTCCTATATTTTTGGTAACTAATACTATCCATAATTTGTAAATATTATTAATTCTAATTTATGTAAATAATACATTTCATTTAATTTGAGTATTATTTTTCTTGCTTAGTATTATTTAAAAATCAAATTTGAATATATATATATATATATATATGAAAATTAAAAATATTATTTACTATGTCATTTTTACTTTTTGAACCTTCAAAAAATATTTTAAAACTTATTATAAAATTAAATTTTACATCTAAAATAAAAAGAAGTAACTTTCATAAGTTATTAAAAGCGGAAAAGAAATTATATTGTCATATCAATAAATTTTACTTTTTCTATTACTATTATTTCATTTTTTTTAAACGACTTAGTAAAAAATCCACCAAAGTATAAGATATTACAATTTTCAGTCTTATATATATATATTTTTTTTCAGCGAATCATCTAATATCGGATCACGGGTTAATAGATGGCTTTGGATTTTTATCTAATTTTAACTAACAAAATTTTATTAAATCTGAACCGGATTAAACACAGATCGCCGGATTTATCGGTTCAACCACAGTCTGAGTTGGATATGAAAACATTTCCTGGAAATTAAATACAATAGAATAAAATTTTGAAACACTAATATAACTACATTTAAAACTATTTATTTTTTATAAAATTTATAAAATCAATCAAATTTTATCAAAATAGTAAAATTATATTCGCGCTTTTAAAGCGCGGTTCAAAATCTAGTATAAATTAATTTAGGAAATATTTTACTAATTTAAGAAAAAATATGAAAACATATAATTATGAATAATTGTTATTGTATTAATTTTGGAAAAGACAAAATATCCATAAATATAACTCTATTCAATACATCAATGGTATAACATTGTAAATATTGTGAAAAATTAAGGGGTAAATCTAAATTTGTATTCCTTTTTAGATAAATTAGATTGAATTGATAGCGACAGTGTCTTTCTACAAAAGGAACCGTCTGCATACTATAGTCTAAATTTTCTTACTTTTACTTAGTAACGATAAACAATATTAATAATTATATTTATATATAAACACTATTAATTTTGTTTTAGCCACACAAAAAAAGACGAGAGAGGAAAAAAAAAGCAAAAAAGCCGTCATCTAATCTCTTCAAAAACGCATCGTATTCTCTCACATTTTTGCATCACATTCGTTTCCTTGAATCTCTCTGCTAGAGAGAGAGAGAGAAAGAGAGTAACAGAGAGAGAATGTTCCATGCTAAGAAACCTTCAAGTATGAATGGTTCATATGAGAACAGAGCTATGTGTGTTCAAGGCGATTCAGGCCTCGTCCTCACCACCGACCCTAAACCCCGTTTGCGTTGGACCGTCGAACTACACGACCGTTTCGTCGATGCCGTCGCTCAGCTCGGCGGCCCCGACAGTATGCACACCACCAAACGCACATATATATATATATATATTATCTTGATTTAACTAAGAATAATGAATTATAATAAAAAGTGTTTGATCGTTTTAAATTTTACAGAAGCGACTCCAAAGACGATTATGAGTTATGGGTGTGAAGGGTCTTACTCTTTACCACCTAAAGAGTCATCTTCAGGTATGTACACAAATATCAGTTAGGGTTTTCTTTCCTTCCTTTCTTTAATTTTCACTTCTCTTTATTATTCTTTTTACTTCATAATATAATTATTGCTTTTTTAATACAAAACATCATCTGGATCTACGGCTGCAGAAATTCAGGCTTGGAAAGCAGCCTCACAAGGAGTATGGAGATCACTCCACAAAGGAAGGTTCAAGAGGTGACTACGCTTCCTTTCTCTAGCATATTAGGGTTCTAAAAATTAGACATAAATTTTGTATATATATTTTATATATCTGCGTATGTATATTTTTAATCCATCTATTTCTCTTAATAAATATTTTACCTTGTAGCTTCTGTCATGGATATTCAGCGCAACGTAGCTTCTTCTTCTGGCATGATAAGTCGCAACATGAATGAGTATATATATATCCTCTCTTATCGTTAATTTGATTTACTTTGATTTTATTTTTATGTTAGCAGCTACTTATACACTTGTTTATTTAATCAGGATGCAAATCGAAGTGCAGAGAAGATTACACGAACAGCTAGAAGTAATTATTTTATTGATATTTTATGATAACAAACTCTTCCAAAGATTAAATTCTTATAAACATATATTGCATTTAAATGTTTTTAGGTGCAGAGACATTTGCAGCTGAGGATTGAAGCACAAGGAAAGTACATGCAATCTATATTGGAAAGAGCTTGCCAAACCCTAGCCGGTGAGAACATGGCAGCCGCCGCGGTTGTAGGAGGAGGGTACAAGGGAAATTTTGGAAGTTCATCTCCTCATCCTCTTAGTTTCCCATCCTTCCAGGACTTAAACATCTATGGAAACACAACCGAACAAGTCCTCGACCATCATAACTTCCATCATCAGAACATAGAGAACCATTACACGGCCAACAACAATGCTGCAGACACCAACATTTACTTGGGGAAGAAGCGATCAAACCCTACTTTTGGTAACGATGTAAGCAAAGAACTTTTAATGTGGTCTAACCAAGATCACGATCTTGTCGGAAACCAACCGAACGATGATGAGCATCAGATTCAGATACAAATGGCTACACATGTCTCGACTGATTTGGATTCTCTATCAGAAAATAACTGTGGGAAGTTACTGGAAAGGCTATCACCTCGAAGATCACCATTGAGTCCTATGATGAACCCTATTGGTGGGTTAATACAAGGGATGAACTCACCATTTGGGTGATACAGTGATTGTTTTTGTGTGATGTATCATGCATGAGAACGTGAGAAGCACGAGATATATATTTTGTTTATTATGAACTTGACGATTTAGAGATGGGACCAGCAAAAAAAAAGAAGACAAAGTTTGTTACGTGTATTGGATTAGTTTTGCTCGTATTTACTTGTACTGAAACTATATATCACTGTTGTTGCTATAATATGTAGAATTCATTCTGTACTTATTATTTTCTTCCAGTCGAATGTTTAAAAGTTGGTCTTCACTGTTAGCAGTAGAATGGCCGAATGATTGTATGATTTTGTTCTTTTCATCATCCACTATTTTTTTCTTCTTGTGTTTTATGCTGAACTATTTTTGATAGTATATGTTTGATAGCAGTTTTTGTGTGGCTTTTTGTATAATTGACACTTTAAATAAATTCACAATATTATTTTCTATATTTAAATTGTACGATTTTCATGACAGCCTTACCGATGTAAATATATACTCCCTCTGTTTCATTATAAGTGTCACTCTACATCTGTGCACACGGATTAAGATCTGTGCACACGGATTAAGATCTGTGCACACGGATTAAGAAAATAATTAATTTTACATATTTCCTATATAAAAACACATTTACCCGTACACCTGACTATATTTTAACCAATAGAAAAACAAATTACATAATAAAATTAATAAATTTTCCATTGAAAACCGAAAACGACACTTATTTTGTAACGCAAAAATTCTCTACAACGACACTTAATATGAAACGGATGGAGTATGCTAATTATACATGATATATAGTAGTATAGATATAGATATAGATATATATATATATATATATATGTGTGTGTTCTTGTGACAAAAAAAAAAGATATATATGTTTAACCGGGCAGTGTGTATTTATTGATATTACAAATAAGCCGTAACCAGTATAATATATCTCGTGCATGAACGTAACAAACATTAATGAGCAATTTGTAAGTAGAGAATAGAGATTGCTCATGTTTCAAGGCATGTACGGTATTTTAGCTTTTGAAGGACCTTTGCCTTTCCACGAGTTATAGGCATTTCAGTCTCAAGTTAGTTTGTACTTCATGTCTTTATATGATTGCGCTAAAATGAGATATCTGCATTGGATAACTAAATTCCAAACGTAAAATTAAATTGATGGGAAACAAAATCATGAGTAAATAAGAAAAACGAAGGAGAGAGCGATGATAATCCCCACCAAAGGAAAATGTTACTAGGGTTTTGGGAAAACCCACATGCAAACAGCAAGAAAAGCTGCAAACTTTGATTCAAATGTATATAGTCACTTGATTTCATATGTATGCACGAAAGTAAGTAAGTATGCATGTATGTGTGTGTGGAGAGTCTGGAGACTGATATCTACAACATCCTTTCCAAAAAAGAAATAAAAGAACTTGGCATGAGAGAAATTAACCGACACTTGGTATCTATCTTTGTTCTTTATTCTTTTTCTTTCTTTTTTGCTTCATCTGACCATACAAATAAATCAAGACAACAAGTAAAATTAGTTCACTAATTCGGTCTTAGTTCCTATTTTTAAACTGATTAAAGTGTTTGTAAATCAAAAGTGTTTCCCTGATAAAGATATTTTTTTTGTTTAATTACTCGATGCATCCAATTCGTCACAACAAAATTCAAATTATGTACGGGCTCATACATGTAAGAATAAGATAGATACACTGATTAACTTTGTGGGTCATAGAGAGAGGGAGATGTATATAAAGATCTGGTCATCACTGCGAGTTGGCATCTAAAGAGAAAGCTCTCTCACTCTCTCTCTCTCTAAAAGCTGATAAAAACAAAAGGCAAAAAGGAGAAGAAGGCGAAGCATATATAGAAAGAGATATGAACTCACTCCCATGTGTGCACTTCTCGAGGAAGCTTCTCTTTTCCTTTTACACTTACAGCTCTCTCATTATATACGTTCTGTTTTTCTTTTCTATTTATCAATTATGAAACCTATTTAATTAGATTAAACAAATTGTATTGAGTATTATCCGATATTAATTTAGTACTATTAATAAACTTCATCCATGCATTGCTTCCAGATATATGTTTTAAATTCTCTTACGTACAAACTAAATACATTGTCTTTTTGTTGTTAGCTACTCCCTCTATTTTATATCAGTTGGTCTTTAAGGTTTTTGCACAAGTTTTTTAAAAATGTTAATTCGTCATACAATCTATGTATAATAATTCTTTAAAATTTGGAAATCAAGATGAATGTTTCACCCGTTGTGTCCATAATCGTTCATGGACCAAGATGTAGATTGTAGACTTTAGAAGTCAGGTTTCAGCCATTCTCTAGTCACATGTGAATGGTGATGACCGGGTGATTGTAGTCGAGTGGTAAGGAGACGGGACTGAGACACCAACATATTTCAGGTTCGATCTACCTGTTGGCGAAATTAAGTTATAATTATCATGATCACCTAACACGGATATGAGCCTATGTTTTAGGGCCCATTTGAATATCTGGAGAGAGGATCTATCCGTGGACTGCACCTCCTCTTAGGGATTAGTTTGGGACTCTCCATAGGTCTATGATACCCCGAGGTTAATCAAAAAACATGTGAATGGTGATTTTAATTCATGTTTGAGCTAACTTGCCGGCGCAAATATGAATTAACTGGGCTTTAACTTATCGGCCCAAATATGATTTTTTAAAAGTACGTATGATGATCATTGATGAATAAACATGTCGTGGGTGTTGACTTTTCATAACCAAAAACTGTATTCAATACGCACATGTTTCAGTTCCATTATTAGTCAGAAAAATAAAATAAAAGACAATCTACAAACAAATCTCAAACACTGATCAGTAAAGATCACGATCTTTTGAGCCGTTGACCACGCACGTCATGCGAGATTTAGAAGTTTCATATACCATATTATATATTTTGCCAGGTACAAGTTGATTGTCACCTCTCAGAGAAAAGTCAGAGGAAGAGAGCAACAATGGCGGATCCATCAGCACCACTCTTAAACCATCCTGAAGACGACGAAGAAAAAGAGACTTCTCAGCCTTTAAACTTCGACAAGATCTTCGAACAAAGCTTGTCTGATTTAAGTCTGTCACAGTTTCTACAAGTGGTTCTTGTCGGGCTTGCCTTAACCTTCGATGCCCAACAGATATTCATCACCGTCTTCACAGATGCATACCCCACATGGCATTGTGTTGACCACACTCTGTGCACTCCCGCAACCACCGACATCTGTAAACTCCCTCGGTCAGCTTGGGAATGGGACGGCGGGTTCAAGGGTAAATCCGTCATTTCAGAGTTCGATCTCGAGTGCTCGAGCTCCTTCCTCAGAGGTCTCCCTACGTCTGCTTTCTACATTGGTTCTATCGTTGGAGGTGTGTTCATGGCTATGATTCCAGACGGTTTCTTGGGGAGGAAGCAACTACTTTTCTACACAACCCTAGCGATGTCACTAACTGGTATCTTGATTTTCTTCTCCACCAACATATGGAGCTACGCTTTCTTGAAGTTCGCCATCGGAGTCGCGCGTTCACAGACCGGGACGTACGCGTTTAACCTCATAGGTGAGAGAGTTTCCACAAAATGGAGACCGAGAGCTACTATGATTCCCTTTACTCTGTTTGTGTTAGGGTTTATGTCTCTCTCCGGAATCGCATTTCTTGTTAGACACGCTTCTTGGAGGTTTATTTATCTCTGCACATCCGTTCCAGCAGCTATCCACAGTGTTTTGATCTACTTATTTGCTTTAGAGTCTCCACGTTGGCTTCATGTGCAAGGAAACAACGAAGAAGCTATTGAAGTGCTCAAAAGAATGTCACCTGGAAAGAGAGGTTACTTGGAGACAGTATCTTCTAAATTACCTTCAAAAGAAACCCTAGAACAACCTCCAAGCAGCTCAATCATGGATTTGTTCAAAAGAAGATGGGCTTTTAGAAGAACCGTTGTTGTTATGATCATAATGTTCGGTTTGGGTATGATGTATTACGGAGTTCCCTTAGCGGTTAGAGACATAAAGGTTAACATCTATTTAAGCGAAGCTCTTAACGCAATGGTGGAGTTACCTACGTTTGTTATTACACCGATCTTGCTAGAGAAGTTTAATAGAAGAACCTCTGTGCTTGTGAACTGCTTTGTCGGAGGAGCATTAGGAGTGTTCTGTTTCGTCTTGACACTTTTAGGGAGAACAAACTTAGCTTTTGTCTTTGAGCTTTGTTCTTTCTTCTGCGCTAGGATCGGGTTTAATTTGATGGCGGTTTATATGATTGAGATGTTTCCAACGTGCGTGAGGAATTTTGCGACGACGATGCTTAGACAAGCGCTTGTAGTTGGTGGAGCTTGTTGTCCGATCATTGCTTCGGTTGGAAGAAATGTTCCGTCTATATCTTTTGCGGTTTTTGGGTTTGTTGTGTCGGGTTTAGGTTTTTTTGCTTTGCTTCTACCTGAGACTAGAGGAGCAAGTCTTTGTGATACAATGGAAGAACAAGAGCAGAGTGACCAAGCCGTGAAGACTAGCCATATTGGTTGCTAAAAATGTTCAGTGAAACTTTGTTCTGTTACACTATTAATGTAACCAAACCTACCCCGTGCCGTTCAGGTCCGATTGATAAAACCATATTTTATTTCTGTGTATTTCATATGTGAACGTGAAGGCTACAATGTTATATCATATAGTATAATCAATTGTGTTTCAAGAATCTTTTATCTACAAATATAATATTCTTTAGACTTGAGCTAACTAAATTTTAACTTTTTTCTCATTTTATTTATGTTTTTTGCATTTTTTTGAATTTTTGTGTGAAAGATGCGAAGTTTTTTTTTGTGATAAAAACATATATGCTGGTAAAATGACCAAATGGGATATATATGTATTTTTTTGTCAAAACCTTATGAGATACTTCATAAGTGAGATTCAACTAAATTCTAATCTCTTTCTCATTTTATTTATGTTTTCTGCATTTTTTTTTTATTTTTCTGTGTGAAAGATGTGAATTTTTTTTTGTGATAAAAACATATATGCTGGTATAATGACCAAATGAGAATATGGGATATATGTATTTTTTTTGTCAAAACCTTAGAGCATCATCAACCCTAAGCACTTTCATGGAGTGCTTAATCAATTTTTTAATAATAGATGGATGTTAAACACTTTTCTTAAGCAACTTCTAATTAATGTCTTCCAATGCAAATATCTTATTTAAGGGTTCTTAAAAAATATTGACATCAACACAAGTTACTACAACTAATCAAAAACATGTTCTGTTGGCATTATTCAAACTGTATTACAAATGTTACTTACTAACATTGTGTTTTCGGTCAGCACAAGTCGTGGCCAGCTCCTATAAAAGATGTGTTCATTTTCTCTTCCACACAACAACCATTCCCTCCTCGCTTCTTCCAATCCCAAAGATTTTATGGCTCCTTTCATTGAAACTAATTTCGGAACATGTAAACAAAATTGGAAAGTTATAACAACTTATCAGAGTAAGCTGAAGTCTTTCAGATTCTAGAAACAGAGCAATGGATTCACCACTAGATGAGTCTTTCATATTCTAAAAAATCAGAACAATGGAACACGGTTTACCACTAGACTAGCTCTGCAAAGACAGAGAACTAAGAAACAAGAGCAGAACATGATGACGTCGATCTCATCAAAAGCCCCACACTTTGGTAAAAAACAATATACACAAGAAATAATTAACAGCTGAATCTTTAAGACACAGTCTTGGAGCTTGCTGGACCATTCAAACAAATAAGAACATTGTTACTTTCCAATCACTTAAACTTAATGAAGCCACCAAAGCATAAAGCTTGTGAATTCACATACAAACTTGTTCACTAAACTAACATCAATTAGATTCTCATGAACCATTCACTACTAAGCATTCAAAAAAAGAGACATAAAAGATCACTGCCATTAAATCTTCTACACACTTGTTCCCACTGTCTATCATCTATCACCATATCTATCATTGTAGGAATTTTCACCACACCTTTATACGAATGATGTCTAAGAGCTCAGCACCAGCTTTAGAGTCACACAAATCAACAGCAATTTGACTACAAAATCGAAAATAGAGTTAATTAGATGTTTGGTTTTAATCACAAGAGAGTCTGAGAAGATAAAGGACGAAGCTTTATTGCGTTTTATACTTCATGTGTAATCTGGGAAGGCGAATGAGACTGTTAGCTTTATTGTGTTTTGTATCCCTAACCATACCCTTCTCCGCTCATGTCTCTGCATCTGTGTCCCTTTTTGTGTTTTCTCCGGAAACGGGGATTCGTAGAGGAAGAGAAGGAGAGATCTAAAGTCAAATGAATCACAAGGAATCGCAGAGTTGTCAAGGTTTCAATCGGAGTCATCGAGGGAGAGAAAGAGAGAATACGTCGAGGGAGAGAAGAAGACTCCTTGTTTCTGAGATAGACGCGTCTAATGACACGTGTGCACCAAGCACTGATGCTTCTTGTGCTTAATTAAGCACAGTGTCTTAGAGAAATACATTATTTTTCTTTTTTTTTTTAAATCCAAAATTCACCTAAGCAGCTCTCTAAGCATCTGCATTAAAGATGCTCTTATGGGATACTTCATAAACGAGATGTTTTAATATATCTTTTTCATAAAACTAAAAAAAAAAAGAGGGTGCTCCTGACCCAAAACAAACTACTTGATGGTGTTGTTATCCTAAAACAAACTGTAGGGGTGAAATATAATTTCTAAACTAATAGGGTAAAAACTAAAAGTTAAGATACATCCAGGGGCGTATATAAAATTATATAGAACTATAGGAGTTGTTTGTAAATACGCTAAAGTATTAAACCTCTAAGTAAAACCAGAAAATCAAGAACCCAAGAAACCACGGTGACCGGAGAAAGAGAGAGAGAGAGAGAAACGATGTCGTTTTTGTACGAGAAGAGCGATACATGGAGATGGCTAGTGAGGAAGACGCGAGATTCAAGATCCTTCTTCTTCACCTTCGCTACTGTATGCGGTGTCATTCCTGGAATAATCGGCTACGGTGTTATGCAGGTCACCAATTCCACTAACCCGGAGCTCGAAGCCCGACTCCGACAATCCGCCCGACCCGAAACCACCGTACGTATCGCTCCTATCTATCCTAATTGATGTGTAAAGTGTCTTCCTTTAAGCATTTTGGGTTGGTCCTTGATCGGATTCCTGGAAATTTTAGGGTTTTAGGGTTTCTTGATCTTCAATTTAGGGTTTTAGGGTTTATTATCTCTAATAAAAAATGTAATTTGTTTTCTATTGATGCTTGTTGGAAAGTTAGTTTATTGAGCTTTGTGATTACAGTTTCTTGATGGTAGCTAAATGTTAATGATCTTAAGGCAGATCTGTTTTAACTTAAAAGCATGTGTTTTTGTTGAGGTTGATACTTGGTGCTGATGAACAACATTTTTTTTTGTCTGGATTGTATGTGTCAGATGATGGGTAAAGTAAACCAAGAGAGGCTAGCTGAATACCTTGGGGAGTTGAAACAGAAGAAAGATACTAACGATAGATACGTGGCTGCTCTAAGAGGAGAGACTCTTACCAGGAAGCCTTACCAAAGGATTCAGCCAGTGCCAAAGCCAAATGACACGGTGAAAAGCAAACCTCAGTAATGATGATGACTTCTTAGAGGGAGCTTTTTGTAATGCATGCCTCTTACGAATCTTTCCTCGATGTAAAGATGGCATGTTTCTTCCTTTTGAATGTTGCATACTTTGTGGTTTTTAATCTGGTGCAAGATTCAGTCACTTTGAACATTTTTTGTGACAGTGAATAAAATGTAAAACCCATGTTTTGTACATTGCTTCTTCATCATTCTTGTTTGCCAGCTAAACATCTATAGTACATAGGAAACAAAATGGTACAAGCTGATTATGGAACAAAGTCAGAGACACTTGGTAAACCAAACTGGAGATTCTAAGATGGAGAAAGACAGTATGTACAAGAGCCTTGTTATGTGCAAAGGCATTGATCACGTGTAAAGCCTTAGCCGGCTTGTGATCAGTACTCTGCAGATGGGACAGTTTTCTATCCTTGATCCGCAATCTCCACACGTCTGCAGTAAGGTAAGTAACTGTTATTTCATGACTGGGTTTGAGTAATAGGAAAACAAATAAGACTTTCTAGGTGACACTTACCATGTGACCACAGCCAAATGCCACGTCTTTCCGGTTAGTCAGACAAATCGGGCAACTCTGTTTAACGAGAAACAATAGCAGATGAGATTTGATTTGACAAGGCAGTAACAGTGAAAGGTGTAAGCGAATATTAGGACCTGAGTATGTTCGTCAGATGCAGGTGATGGTAGTTCAGTACGAATTGGAGGTGTGTAAGGAATAGGTGGTGGCCTCGGATTTATTTTCTTAGCTACGCCGGTTGTTTTCCTTTAGAGATTTAGAACACGATAAGTAGTTTAAGACAGAAAAAACGGACAGACAGTAGCTTTGTTCGGTCTCTTGGAGACATTTATGGGAGTACCCGAGTAAGTTGAGTTCGGTTGCTGCTTGATACTGAAAGGGAATCTCCATTAAAGCAGCAAGAGCAAATGCAGTTTCTTTGGCTGACTCTGATGAATCTCTCTTCATGATCTCTGTGAAATTCACAAACTTTGCAGAGAGCAGATCAAGTTAAGACCTGAAGAAAGGGGATACATATGGAACGGAAACTGTGAATGAGATTGATACCTGAAAGTTATCGAACTCACGCTTAGGGATCTTGTCATCAAACTTCCTCATGTCTTCCCATGGACCGTCTCCAACACCGATTAAAACAATCGACAAAGCATA
Source organism: Eruca vesicaria subsp. sativa (assembly GCA_932364175.1). Classification (NCBI taxonomy): domain Eukaryota; kingdom Viridiplantae; phylum Streptophyta; class Magnoliopsida; order Brassicales; family Brassicaceae; genus Eruca; species Eruca vesicaria. Next base: position 904,909 of record CAKOAT010216265.1, on the reverse strand, counting down.
TGAGCTGCAACGTGAAATGAATAAGCTTCTAGAAAAAACAGAGTTGCAGAAATGAAGTAGAAACTGTTCACCTTGCGTTAACAATGGCGTCGATAGTTGTTCTCTCTTGTTTACTAAGTTCCCCCTCAGACGTATCAAAACCTCTCGTTACCTTTCACATTCAGATTATGGCCTTGTCATTAAGTGCTCATACTCTGTTTTCTTTTTGTTTTAAAAAAGGTTGAAACTTTACCTGCCCATCAGCGACAATCACTAGAACATGGAACTGACCGTTGTTCTTTTCAACAATGTCGACAGCAGCATCGATGACTGGTCCATACGACGTTGGCCCTTTTGAGACAAAAGCTTATTCAGAAGCTTGTGGTTTGGTAATGAAGGCAAGAGATTAGGAAAAAGACCTGATAAAAGCAAGTTAGGTGTGATTTTTCTGTAACATGCTAAGACATCTTCAAAGCCATGGCATGGAGAGTTGTCACTGTGGAAACTGAACACTTCCTCGTCATGTGTGGTTGCTGGGTAACGATGAAAGAAACACACAGTGAGTAAAGATTTGAATATGAGATTGTTTTTGAGAAACAAAAACTCACAGTCGCCAAAGCCGAAACAGGGGATGAGGTTGTCTTCATCGAAAGGAGCCAGCGTTTGTCCGATTACAAAGATTGCCTTTTCATATGGATTCTGAGTTTGTCCGAGAGCGTGCAGACATTTTCCATTGAAAGAAGTTTTCCCTGGAAAAAAAAATAATCACTCTATTTTACATTCTAGTGTAAACTATACAGTTAAGTTAATTTTTTTTTAATACTTTACCAGACCATTCGTTGCTCTTAGTGAAATCAATTCCAAGAATGAGATTAGATGATTCAAGACCAGCTTCTCTTAGAGCTTTTGAAACCTTTTTAAAAACGTTATCAAGTTAGACTCTAAAGAACTCAAAGAATATGGAAGTACACAGAAGCCATGGTAGTCAAAAGTCAAGTCAACGACAGAAACTGAGATATAAAGAAGATAAAGAACCTGGTCCAGGGAAGCGAAGCGGTCAGGGATGAGAGCGTACTTCTTCTTGGCGGCTTTGATATTGTCTGAAACTGAGACTGAAGGATTAGACGGTGATGGTTTATCAGATGCAGACGACGTCGTTCTCTCTGTAAAACTTGGACTGCTTTTATCTTTTCCGCTTCCCAACTTCCGGAAGAAGTTTCCCATACCCGTAGACATCTCTATTTTCTTCTTCTTCTTCTTCCAATTCTTGAAATCTGGCAAAGAGTTTTGTTTCCTTGGGAATATCTATGGAGACTACTCTATAGTCTGTAGACACCCACTACTGTATTTTATTCAATGTTCATAATTGTTTTATCATTTTCCTTTAACGCGGTTTCTTCTTCCGTTTGCAACCACAAATAGGAGGACTTCATTTTGACTGACCTGACCCACATGAATAATTCAAAACCTAGAACTTATATACTATACATTGAAAGATCTTATTAGATGGATAGAATTAGATGCATAAATTCAAAAAAAGAATGACTTTGTGACCAAGATGGAATGAGATGCTCTTGTGTTATCTTAACTGCCACGTCAATTATTTTATCTATTTTTGCACTCCATCCTTTTTCTAGGAAGTTTCCTTGAAGATTCAAATGCTTCTTCCATAATCTCAAGCGCCTTTGCTTGCAAATCCTGAAGGGCCTCCCTTCTTTGTGCTCTCTCATATCTGCTCCTTAGCTTCATCATCGATACCACTACTGTGACAAACATTCTAGTATCTGAAGGACAACTTATTCCAAATAAACAAATCACTTTATTACCTCATAAATCATCCATTTTTAGGATGTACACAAAAAAAAAATCACAGTCCAATAATAATATAACAGTCTTGAATGAAAACAATAGTCTCTACTAAGTTTAGCAAATAAACGGCGCATCCACAAAACGGTCATTACAATACAATCCTGGTCTCTGAGTAAACCCTTGTTCTTTGAGCATCTCTCTTGCCCTCAAAACCAGTTCCCTGTTGGTGATCTTATCTCTCTCCCCACCTTCCAACAAAACCATCTGAATCGCGTTACTAAACGCTCCATAAGCTTCTCCACCCTTCTTCACATCTGCTGATGTCTCATCCGTTTGACACCCACTCAATAATATCCCTCTGTCTGGAACCAATCCACTGCTTGATCCTCCTCTATAGATCTCACGACCACTCTCTAGAGCACTTCCTTCAACCTTACCAACGAACCCACTTTGATCTAACTTTGTGAGCATCGCTTTTATGAACTTCTTCACCTTAGGGCTGGCATCTTCACCGAATACATCGAAAAGGGTCGGTCTTATTTTCCCAATCTCGATGTTATCTTTACCTGTTTTCTCTTTGAGGACATTGATGAAGCTCTCCATTGGCAGATACCTTGATTTGCCAACTTCATATCTAGCTGTAATCTCAATCTTGTCCGGTTCTTCATGAGAACTCCAGATCCCACAAAACGCAAACAACTTCATCAACACGTTATAGAAGAAGTTCAATATCTCGAGTTCGAAAAAGTGAGCTTTTGGTTCTTGGTTTCGGTTCTTGTTGGTGCTCTCTCCAATATGTTCCTTGGCTCCATCGATGAGTCCACCACTGTGACAAGAGTCTGATACGAACGTAATCTTACACCCCTCTGGAACTTGGTCGACTAAATCCCTGAAATCATCATCTGCAATGCAGCATTATAAGAACTGATTAAAACTCAGCATTCACAAAACAGAGTACTCTGTTTCTTCTCTCTGTTTATGAACAGAGCACTCTGTTTTTCTTTTAGAAAAAAAGAGAACTAATGTAAATGATTCTGCTTACCAGGGATTGGATTCATGTCGCAAGGAACAATACACTCATCAAAACCTGTGTCATCCTCGTCCCCTTCTTCAAGTGGGACCCTCGTACCGTGTCCACTATAATGCACGAACAGAACATCACCGGACTTTGCTGGCGTTATGAGTTCAGACAAGGCCCTACGGATGTTTTTGCCTGTGGGTTGTGTGTACGACTTGTCGGTGTCGATCAGCACAGTTATGTCTTTCTTGGCGAATCCGTACCGGTCAACGAGACACTTGTGCATCCGATGAACGTCGTTGACGCAGCCTTTCAGCTCTATCTTGGTCCCTGGGTAGTTGATTCCGATCAACACAGCTTTCTTTGCCATTGTTTTGTAATCTTCAAAGTTCTTTGCGAGGAAGAAAGCTTTTGACTGGATCTAATGATCTTGAGATCAAAGATTATCGTTAAAATATTCGTTGTTGGGTGTTGTTTAGTGGACTTCATGTTTGTTTATTCAATTACAAGTCTTTTTCACGTTGGTGGGAATATTTAGAAAATAATAGTATTAGCCATCGGACACGGTATTTAAAGTCACCAGCTCTAATGATTTTCAAAATAATTTTGAACATGAATTTTCTATTTATTTTCTTTAATATTATCTTTCCATATATTCTTCTTTTAACAAAACAATATATCAAGGGGGAGGGTCACACGATCCCCCAAAAAACAAAACAATATAATTTTTTTTAGCTTGAACCTGTATCACAAAAGCTCCCGGTGGTGATACTGGTTCGCCACGAGTTCACCACGTGGCGGACCATGATTCGTTGAAATTTTTTTTTTTAAAAAAAAATCAAACGAAAAAAATATATATTAAAACACTTACTTCGGGGATCGCGCCAGAGGGTGTTTGCTGCTGGAGATGCTCTTAGATTTTGAGGTTAAGAATTAAAGATTGTTGTTAAAATATAGCATCAACATTATTGGGTGTTAGTGAACTTCATGATTAACTAATCACTAGATCTCGATCATCGCAACTGTGCGGGTATTTGTTTTCATTTTTTTGACAGAAATATTTTGTTTTCAATTTTTTTAAACAATTTGTTTTCAATTTTTTAAAACAATTTGTTTTCATTTCTAAATTGATATATATATATATATATATATATATATTCTAAATTGATATATATATATATATATCAATTTTTTTAAAATAATAATTTTATCATATAATAGTTTTTCATCGAATAGATTGTTTCAAACCTTCACATGTATTTGTATCTTCTTATATATATATGTATTGTTTTGAATTATTAATTCATTATTAAAGTCGTAAATATATGTACAGATTGGTAAAATATTTGTTTATTCTTATCTTTAAAGATATTGTAATATTTCTCAAATTTAAAAAGTTTAACAAAAATAAAACTTTTAGCTTCATATTGTGGAGTAAATAACTAAACATTTAATTTTTGTTATTTTAAAAATAAACTATATAACTTAAAAAAAAATTTTATTGGTTTAAGATAGTATAACTTAATCATTGTTAGAAAATGATGATTTTTGTTATTTAAAAAAATAAACATATAATTTTAAAAGTTAACATCGACAAATATATTATAAATAATTAAGTTATAAAGATATACTATTAAAACACTAAATCATATCCATTTAATTTAAACATGTGTTTTATTATATTATCTATAAATCCAATGAGTTATCCAATTATTGTTAGTGTAATAAAATTTTTGGGTAAGCTCAAAATTATACGTAACTAATTTTAAAGTTACTAATCTATATTATAATCTATATTATAATAGTTGAGTTTCAAAACTCCTCAGCGCGCCACATCAGCATTAGGTGGGTCCCACTTTAAAAAATGTGAAAAAATGTCAAACATATGATTCGAACTCGAGTTATTAAGAAACAAACACTAACATTCATACCACTAAACTACAAGATAACTTGTACATTGATGGCCGAAACTAATATATATTTAGCCGGAAGCTTTGCATCTATGGCCTCCTTTAAAGTTCGGGTCTGGAAGTGTATTATGAGTTTCATTTTTAATTGGGCTTCATCATATTATATGAAGAAAATCCTCAAGTTTACAACAATTATAGTTTTCCCATATTGTAAACCGTCAATGTTTAAAATGAGTTAATATTCCTTTCACCATTGTCTCATATAGGTCTGAGTTACAGAGCTGCGCGTGTGTCTGTTCGTAATCTATTTTTTTCACCGGTGAACTTTTCATCTCCCCATCTTACATCGCTTGATCATAAATGTTCCTGATTTGAGCCCCTCTGTAAATCATATATGTATGATTCTCATCTTTGATGAACCCTATGTGCATCTCCACAAAACTTATCTATTCCTTTTAACTTTAACCATCTTCTAGAAAATGTCTCTCTCCTTCTCCAGTTCCTAAAACTAGCGTCACCGGCATCCGTCATGCAGCATTCAAGTCTCTCTGTCATGTTAAAGTAAACATAAGCCATACCAACCAAATTAACATATAGAAACTCAAATTATTCAGTATGGGTTTTAGTAAACGAAACTAATAATAATAAAAATAAAGTCATACAACAAATTCGAACCTTCTTATTGCAGGTTCCGAGAACACCGAATCAACAGAGGTTCACTGAGTAAAGAATGCAACGGAGACAGCCTTAACTGAGGTGAGCTAATCTCTCTTCCATGTTGCTATAGAAAAACCATAATTTCACAAAATGACACACTAAAAACACAATCAGACCAAGAATCACAAGAGCTTGTCACACTACTGAACATGACGAGGAGAAATTAAAAGGACAAGTAAACAATCCAGTTTCAGATCTAAATTGAGACTTAAGACTCATCAAATTTCAAGTCCAATCATTTAAAACCCAGCTACTACATTTTCATCGTGTTCGAATATAGTCCTATACGACTAACCTTTTTAATCTACCATTCCCATTTTTAAACTACCACAAAATATTTTTGACAAATAAAAAAAAATAACTATCTTAGTCATACATGTATATAATTATACGAAGCATTAGCATTTATTAAACTACAGTTATATATTTTCAAAACATGTCATGGCACATTGAAAACAACAAACTATATTTCTTTTCGAATAACAAAACTATTTCTTCTTCGTTCCCATATTATAGTTGTATAGTAACAAATACCTATATTTGGTTACATATGGTTATTAACTCACTAATAACGTTAAGATCCAATTAAATCGTAAAAAAAATGTAGAAATACGAACACATATAAATTCGTCAAACAATCTTATGTGTAAATAAAAACAGGTCTTTACTCACTAATAAATATTGATCTCTAAACATTCCACACAACCCCTTAACAAACACTAGATTTTGACCCGCGCAACCGCGCGGGTGTTTGTTTTCGTTTATAGTTAGTTATATAAATATTTTTTTTTCACTTGTAAATTGGTATATATTATAATAATCATATATTTACAATATGTATAGTAAATATTTTCAAACATAATAATATTATATAATACGTGTTTTAATCAAATATATTATACATATTTTTCAAACATGTGTTTGTTTCCTTTTCTATAGTTTATTGTTTATTAGATTAGTATTTCATTTTTAGATAAAGTAATATAAATAGAGCTTGATTAAATATAATATACTTTAATTTGCAAAGATAATATAAACTTCGAAGAAGTTTTTGCTAAAAACTAAACTTATAACTTCATAAATTAATATTATAAAGAATTTTATTAAAAGGAATTTTTTAAACAATTTCTTTTTTTAAACAATATAATTTTAAAATTTTACATTGAAATAAATTTATCTAGTATATATAACGTGTAAATTTTGTTAGGGTATATAAATATTCCATATTACTTGCGCGGTGTTTGTTTTCGTTTATAGTTAGTTATATAAACATTTTGTTTTCACTTGTAAATTGGTATATATTATAATAATCATATATTTACAATATCTATAGTAAATATTTTCAAACATAATAATATTATATAATACGTGTTTTAATCAAATATATTATACATATTTTTCAAACATGTGTTTGTTTCCTTTTCTATAGTTTATTGTTTGTTAGATTAATATTTCATTTTTAGATAAAGTAATATAAATAGAGCTTGATTAAATATTAATATACTTTAATTTGCAAAGATAATATAAACTTCGAAGAAGTTTTTGCTAAAAACTAAACTTATAACCTCATAAATTAATATTATAAAGAATTTTATTAAAAGGAATTTTTTAAACAATTTCTTTTTTTTAAACAATATAATTTTAAAATTTTACATAGAAATAAATATTATCCAGTATATATAACGTGTAAATTTTGTTAGGGTATATAAATATTCCATATTACGAATCTGTGATTTTTGTTAATATATTATTGATGCATTTAACTATTATTGACATATTTCTTTATAAATAATAGAAGATTCCTAAACTTATATCTATTGACATATTTTGCGTGACTAAGTTGGAAGGTGTGGGGTAATTTACCAAAACCAATTGTTAAGTGTATCTTTGTTATTAAGATATGATTTTTCATAAGATATAATAATGATAAGATTATTAGATGTAACATGACTTTCTAGTAATAGTCCATTTTTTAAAAAATCACACATGAAGTCAAGTCATGACTTCTGTTTTAATATATAAGATGTTTCATCTTTTTCTCTTCAATCCATTAAACTATATTTCTTTGTATAATTTAATAAAATCTTATTTTTTTAAAAAAAATGTTAATTCACTATTTAAAAATAATATACTACCAACCTACAAATTAGACAATAACAACATAATAAATCACCCATCCTAGACATAAAAGCACTAATAACACAAATATTCGAGAAAATCATTACTAAAATAATATATGAATATTTCAAAGCATATGAATTTTCACTCATTCATATATCAACTCAATTCAATCGGGTTTCCGGTTAAACCCCAAACAAAAAAATGTCCAAAAAATGAAAAAATCTCATATGTAAAACATCATAACGCATCATCACTGTCTCCGGCTCCGCGCTTGCGCGGAGCTATGAACCTAGTTAATGATTGAATAATGTAATGTGACAAATTCTAATAGATGGTCCGTTTTAAATATCACACATTAAAAGAGTCATGACTTCTTTTTTAATATATTAGATACTTTGTCCTCCGCGCGGCGCTAGTTGCGGAAAAATATTTTTAAATTTTACTATAAGTTTACAAATTTTAGCGTTTAACATATAATATAAGAAGAGAGGAGTGACATGTGCTATTTTGGTTACTTAAATATTGTATGTAAATTTATTTGGTCTTTTTAAACTGTAATAAGATTGTGTTTTGTAAGTTTGCCAAAATACCTAAATTGAGTTTTGAATACATGGACAACTTGAAAAATGTCGAAATGTTGCTTTTAGTTTTTTTTCCTTGAAGATCATCATCTGAGTTATATTGATATTTTTTACTCAAACACATGCATTAAACTTGATTCTTATCATGCTTCCGAAGTCATCAAACAACCAACATGTCTCTGTAAGAAAGAAAAAAAGTTGACTTGCATGTTTTATCTAAATATATGTCACAAAATTCATAAGCATTCTTAAAAAATGAAAAAGAAAAGAAAGTAAGAAATGTTACCACAGTATCCATGAAGTTTACCACGACCCATCATCGTTGCCCAATCATTAGACATTATAATATCCCGGATAATCTGAGAACATGCTTTTCTTTTCTGAACAACTTTGATTTTAGACTTTGGGATGGTTGACATTATGAGTGAGTGCAACCCCATTAGAATAACCTATAAATATAGACTAGCTTTTGAATAGTTTTGACATCTTTAAAAATAAAGTTGGGTTGTTATCTCTCCATGGGGGGGGGACAAAAAAATACGTGGCATCTATTTTCTAATGGGCCTTCCGATTTTTTGTGGTGGGTTTATGCTTATGTTTGGTTCTCCTACTGTTAAGGCCATGAATGTCTTACCAAATCCAGAAAATATCTTTCTTTGTTTCTTCCGCCGACGCCATGGATCGGTAGAGTTCACCATAGTCTATGGTGCAGCGGTGGACGTTACGACTCTTTTTTTGATCAACCGACTCTTTCTTCTTCTCTCCTTTACTCCACATTCATCTGTGTTCACTCCACCTCCCCTCATTCAAGACGACCCATGGGCTTCATAGCTCGACCTCTTTTCCTTCAAGTATAAATAAACCTTCTTTCTGAAGTGCGTTTCACGACTCCAGAGAGAAGAGAAATCACTGCCTGTTCATTTACCTGAGATTACGATGGCTCTTTACAACATCTTACTCTCTGACATGAAATCCGGCCGGTGCTCCGACACGGCGGAGGTCCGGTTACTCCGATTCAGGAAAGCTCGGAATGTGAGGAAAGGTGGCGAATTGATGAGTGTGGACATGCTGTTTGTTGATGCTGATGTAAGATCTTTTTCCCTTTTCCATTATTTTTTAAGATTGTCTCTGTTATGGTTCTGAAGCTTTTTCTCTGTTTTGTGTTTTTACTGCTTTCCAACAAGCAACGGTGATGCAAGGAACTGTTGCTGCTACTCGTCAGCTCAGGTTCTGGGATCGCCTCACTGAAGGATCAGTGTACATGTTGAGTGGGTTTGACATTGTCCGGAGTGGCCCCAACTTCTGTTTATGCGATGCTCCTCTGATGATACGGTTCAACGATGGCACGAGCTTTGACAAGAAATTGAACCCTGATAGACCCATACCTACTGAGTCTTTTCGGTTCATGCCCTATAGTCGTTTGATTGAACTTGCAAACACAGGGAAACAGCTTCCTGGTAAGTGGTTTGAGGCTTTGCGGTGTCAAGGTGGTGAAAATGTTTGTAACTGTATAGCTGTATATGTTTTTTCAGTGGGGAAAACGTTTGTGTTAGTATGTCTGACTCTATGGCGCTTGTGTTTCATACCAAGTTTGACAGCCATAAGAAAGAGCCAAGAATAGTCATAGCCACAAGCATCAATCCAAAGGTTGTTGGGGGTATGCTATTCTAAAAGCTCCCGGAAAGAAGTCCGCGAGATCATGGAGGCGAGTCCAAGGCTGGCAAAAGCGGCAGCACAGCCACAAGTCTACAAAAACATCAACCTACGACCACTCACCATTCATCCCCTCGCTTCGTTGAGAAGGTACAAGGATCTCATGGACCTTTCTCTCGCTGCAGGAAACATAGAGGCTCACTATGTCTGTGGAATCCAGGAGTACTTCCACAAAAACAATACCACGGTGGGCCTGTCCCATCTCAAAATCGCAGCTCAAGGTTCGTATGACAACGGAATCTATACCTTTACGGAATGATTATGTTATGCAGGGGACAAGAAGAAGAAGGAAAAGCAATGGTAGAGAAGCTGGGTTGGAGACAGAACACGAGCCGCGTAGACAAGTGCTGGAAAAACATTAAACGTTCCCTCCATGGAATTAACGTAACAACTTCATAAATTCCTATAAGAGTATAATCAAAATGTGAGTTTCTTTTTCGATAGTTTTTTTTATAGTTTCTTACTTGTTGTGGTAGAGATTGCCAATTAGTTACTGAAAATTTGCACTAACAGTGAACCATAGATCAAAATAATAAAATCTCATGCAAAAATATTACATTAGCAGAAGAACAAAACAAATTAAGATCATGCAGTTTCCTATTATTGATTTATTTCATTCATTTAAAGGAAAAATACAAATTGCAATTATCTATTATCTAGTTACAATCATTTACAAATACATTCAATTTTCTTTTTTAAAATGGGTACTCTGCTAATCATGAAATAATATTAAAACATTCATTAGTTCACTTTATGAACCCAACTAAAATGCACAATTAAGCCTGATGGAAAATTTCACTAACTCACTTTCAAAATTGTAGATTAGTTTGCCTTATTTTCAAAAGGTTTATTACTTCCTTCAATATTCACTTCCAAATTGTAATTCTATTCATAATATCATAATAATAATTCTTTTATATATACATATTGGTCATGCTTCGATTCACATTTATTATTGGTCACACTTGCATTTTTCGACTTCACTAATGTTAAAATATGATCTGAAAAGATCAATGACGATGTAGATTAAAAAAAAAAAAAGAAGATCAATGACAATATAAACCAAAAACGATCCAAGACTCACGAAAGAAGATATTATCTAAAACAGTATGGGTTAGATAAGTGAAGAAATTGACTCACAGACTTTAGACTGAATAAAATAATCGACATCCATTCAATAATACACATAACAATAAACCGAATCTGTAGATTAACTATCAACAAATAAAAAGACAAGGTTGAGACCTCATAACAAGAGTAAGGAAATTTGAGGAAACCATAAGAGGAGATAAACTAATGCTACAATTAAGCAACAACAGACAAAAAAATTTACATTTCTGCTCACAAAAAATAAAGAAAGGTTCAAAAATCAAAGGATTTTTAACATAGAAACCCCTCAACTAAGTTTGTTTTGGGTAAAAACCCATAAACTAAGTATTTAATGAAAAAACCCCAAACTAACTTTATTTAATGAATTTAACCCTCGCCGGTCATAATTACCTGTACTACCGGTAAATCTTCAGTTTAGAGGTTTTATCATTAAACATAAAAATCAATAAAATTCAAAATATAATAACACTATCTAAAAATTCGTAATTTTAATTTTCAAAATTTGCATTTAAAAAAAACATTTTGTAACTATATGAGTCTGATTTGTTATCCTTTTAAATCAAAATTATATATGTATAAATTTAAAATGTAAAAACCAAGAAAATATAACAAAAATTATCTAAATATTTACCTGTAATAAAAATTATCAAAGGTTATAAATATAAAAACAAGAAAACAGAATAAAAATTATATTTTATTTAATAAAAATGTAATAATAAATCTTTAGATGATTTTTATTATATTTTGGTGTTTTAAAATTTTAATCTATATATATATAATGTTGATGTTAAAACAAATCAAACTAATATATTTACAGAAAGTTTGAAAAATGCTATTTTAAAAATTTAAGTTACTAATTTTTAGATAATGTTATAATTTTTTTTTTAGATTTTTAACGATAAAAACCCTTCAACTATCTTTAATATGGGGGTTTACTTGTTAGTTTGGGGGGTTTTACCCCAAAAAACGTAGTTAAGGTATTTTAGAGTTAAAAATCCATTTTACAAGGACAGGAAATCACGGTTATATTTACAAAAAAATTTAAAATGCTAGTTTTGAAAATTACAATTACGAATTTTTAGATAATGTTATTATATTTTGATTTTTTTTTGTTTTTTTTTAAATTTTTTATGTTTAATGATAAAACCCCTAAACTAAAAATTTACCGGTAGCACTGGTAATTATGACTGGCGAGGGTTTAATTCACTAAATAAAGGTAGTTTGGAGGTTTTTTTATTAAATACTTAGTTTAGGGGTTTTTATCCAAAACAAACTTAGTTGAGGGGTTTTTATGTTGAAAATCCAAAATCAAAAGTGTATGAAGTTTACAAAAAATAAAAAAATCCTCCAAATCACTAAAACTTTAAAAAGGAAATAAAAGTTAAGGATGCCATATTGAATAAAAAAGAAATTATATTTTTAATTTGTGTTATTAATACAAGATTGTAGAATGTTTTTACTGGAAATATAAAATATGAACATAATGTTCTTGGATCATATTGTTGGACTGAAATATATTAAAAATCCAGTTTAACCATTAAACATGAATTAATACATGTTGTAAACGAAATATAAATAAGTCAAAATTAAGTTTAAAAGTATATAAAACTGTATTTTAATAACAATCTAATAACCTGATTGGTATTTTAGAATGATAGCTGTAAAAAGTATTTCATTATAAAGATTAAATAAATTTTGCATATCTATTGAAAATATCTTAATTTCACACTGAGTTAATCCACAATTATATTTTAACTATAGTTAGATAGTAATATATTAATTTTTGTTTATAGTTTAACAAATGACATAGTAAATAGTAATATTTTTCATACAAGTTTTAGTGATTTGAACTCATACAACATTTTGTAAAGTTGTTTTCTTTACTTTTTATGAAATTTAATTTTTTAATAAGAGATTTAGTTTAGTTTCGCTTTAAAAGGCGAGTATTTATATTAGCTTAAACTATTATAACTGTTAAAATATATTATAGTCTTAAAGAAATATACTATAAACATATAAGTAAAGTAAAAAAAATTGAAATATATAATCCGCGCGTAGCACGGACTAAATCTGATATTAATCATAGTGTATTGCACTGTTGAGTTGTTAACTTTTACATATTTTAGGGATATTACTTGTCAGCATGACAACTTCCATATTTCCAATTACTTATGTATTGCAGCTCTCTGAACGTAGACGCTTGGTTGTCTTATAGTAAAAGTTTTACAATTGTTCTATAATATATTTTTTATATAAGATAGAACATACGTTAAAAATATAGATAGTGAGCTTTATTGTAGTTTCTTGATTATGGCGGATAATTCTTTGCATCATGCGTATTATTCAAATTACATCTGCATTAGCTGACATGATTATTTGATTTTTTTTTTAATTTACTAGTGGTATACCGGTGCTACACGCTAGATTTTATAATAGTTTAAATATATAGTTTAGATATTAATATGTATTTTTTTGTGAATTTATCAAAATTAATTTTCATTTAAAAAAATATTTGTCCAACTTATAAAATATTTTAGTTTTAGGTTTAATTCCTACAGCATTGATTATGAGGTTTAGAGAAATCAAATAGTTAGTAAAATTTAATTATATGCATGAAAATTGTATTAATCTTCACATAAAATATTTTATAACTTTAGGTATGAATTGTTGATGTTTTGCTAAGACTTTGTAATAATTTATCTTATATTTTGGAAGTGGTCAATCAAGAAATAATATTTTCCAATCACTAATACTCTAAAACTGTGTATTATAAAATATTTTTGATTTTAAAAATATGTATTAACCCTTTTTATCATAAAGCATCTAAATTTTTAAACTTAATGTGAGACATAGTTAGATAAATTATCCTACTTTGATTATTATATAATTATATATTTATATATTTATATATTTGTGACTTTGTTATTTTGTTAAATCAATGGAAAACTGGATTACCATAAATTATATAATTTTTACTTAACGAATGATTTCATATTTCATGTCATGTTGTTTTCCTTAGTGTCTTTCCTGATTTGTCCAAGTATGTTTTTCCGAGTGCCATTTCATTTTATGTAGGTTGGAAATGACACTCAGAACAAACAAACAAACAGATGGAGATGCACAAATAATATCTAATTATATAAATAATACATTAATTTTACTTTGATTTTCTTTTCCGTATTTCGGCGCATTAATAAGAGTTTCCTTGAAATTGTTATCAGGCTCTATTGACTCGAGTATCTTGGTTTATTTGAACTACTATTAGTTTTTTTGGTTGCTTTACGATTACAAGCTAGTAAAAAAAATGCAACAAATGAAAGGATGTGGTTATGAGTAACTATACTAGTGTTGAAATCCCAGTTATAATTTAGTTAGACCAGTACTATATGATGCCAAGAATCGGCTCCAAGTATATTCAACACTCTGGTTAAAGTTTAAACCAAATTTGGGTGTTATAAGCTGCGTCGTCAAAACGTTTAAAAGTTATTTGGAAGTTTATTAGGTTGGAAAGTTACTTGTGCATCACGTTTTGTCTGTTTGTTTTGCAATGAAGCTTGTTTACAGCTGTTATAATGGAGTATTAATTACATATAACAGACTAAATGCTATACTATATTTCTTATGAATAATCATTAATTGACTTGAGAAGGTAACATATGGTGGAAAAGCATAAAAAAAAACAATTTAAAACAAAAACATGATAAACAACATGTTGACCAAAGTGAAAAAATTCGGCAAAGATACGGAGATGCATAGTGATAGTTACTATACTCTTCCTTGTCCCATCTAGTAGAAATTATTCAGTCCTTGTCTTCTTTGCAAAAGGCCCTTTCAATTGGCATGCTGCCTTTTCTGCAGTGTTTCCTGCGTTGTCAGAGATGTTACTTGTATTAATTGCATGATCTATTTCTCCTTCAGCAACTCCATCTACAACACACACATCTCTGTTAATGTCCCTTCTGTTCAAACCAGGACATGGTCCTCTTTTAACTGCTCCAGCACCAGACATGACATCTGTTGGGTTCTCATTACCTCCCAACCAATGTACAATTCCCATCAATAATCAAAAAGGCTAGTAGATGTTCAATATCCCCTACAACCCCAGTGCTTAGAAATTCATCTGCCTGCAGTCTCATATTTTTAGAAAATGAATAGAATTTGTGATAATTTGTAAAATACATATATGCTTGTGATAAAGAGCAGAAGTCATAACTAAAATTTTTTTTTAAATGAAATTTTTTATAGTCGAAATAAAATAAATGGTATTTTTTTTGGCGCAATTGGAAATTGCTTGGGAGGATCTGTGCTGGTTGGTAGACTTGCTAGAGTGGTTGTTTTTAGCCAAGCCGAAGTGTACAAATCTCATAGGTCTATATCATTTCCTAAACGATCGAACGTTCAGCCGACGCCTCAAAGTGGGAGATAGGCGAGGTGAGTCGCAGACTGACGGTTTTCGACCGATTCACCAAGGAATGTTTTGGTTGAAGGTCATGGACACTTTGTTTGTTAGGTGTACTGATGGGTGACCGTATGATGGGCAACTATCTCCTGCGGTTTGGTCCTTCTCTTCTCTTTCTTATTAGTAATCTTGTTTGATTCTTCGAAAAAGCGCGGACTGACTCGGAGGCCTGGGACCTTGGCTTAGCAACAAATGAATATTATAGCGTCCACCAACTTAGGGTTGATGTTTGTAGAACCAACCACCTTTGGAGCATCACCGCATGTGGTCAACTTTGCATCTAGGAGCATGGCTAAACCATCAAATGCACTTAGACATACATTTGACTCCCTGCATAGACCGTGTCATGAACCATAACAAATTACTTGGCAAGCACATATATGTTCAACTTATAAAGGGAAAGTATGTTATTGAATAACAATGTACCTTTCAACTCTTATGTTGATGCAGGAGTTGTCTGAGACTCTTCACTGAAAGTTGATTTTATTGCCAAGAAGTTTGTGAGGCTGCAGGTGGAGCTATGCTTCAGGAGAAGCTCATACCAGCTTACACAGTTCATATTGATAAATCTTGAATAATAAAACCATATCAAGAGACGTGCTTGATGTTAGAATATGTACCTTATCGACAAATCCGTGGATACGAGTACGAACCTTTTTTGTGATCAACAATAGTTGACGGCCTTTGAGCATTTAAGAATACAGAGGGGTAGCGACGGTGGATGTGAAGCCCAACGCTATGGTGGTATTTGTGGTTTTTGATTCTTATTGAGTGTCGTCAAGAAGTCGCAAGCGGTGGAACCGATGGTAGGAAAGGTTATTGTGTTTAAGAGTTTAATAATTGATGCAAACATTAGGGAAGAGAATACACCGGCAAAATTAAGCTAATGCGAATTGTCGATGATGATAGGAGTGGATTAGTCCAGAACGTTTACATATTAAATTCAGTAGCCTTAAAAAAAAATAACTTGTTGAATGTTTTTTTTCTATATTTATGTGTTACAAAAAAAAATCTATCAGGAATTTTGTTGGTAGACAAATAAAAATGTCTTCATAGTACTGGTTCCCACCATGTGGAGATATTGTGTAGGAATATATGAAAAAATAACAATTACGCCGACTGTGGGGATCGAACCCACGGCCACGGGATTAAAAGTCACGCGCTCTACCACTGAGCTAAGTCGGCTCAACGGTATACACTTCGTAATAAATTTATTCATTCACATTTGAGTAGTTAGGTGTCCTTTGACCCAACAAAGGCCCAACGTATGACACTAACGGTGAATCAAAGTTTGGCCCAATCACTAATCGACGCCGTTTACTTAACCACGCCTGAGGTTTTTCTCGAACATAATCGTTCTTCGCCTTCCCTAAGCCATTTTTTTATCTCCTCCGTTAAAATCGCCGGAGATCAAAAAAAGAGCGTTCAAATCCATCGGAAAGATCCAAACGTTAGGGCACGAAAAAATGCCCTTGTTTATGCCAGACGATGAGCTCTCACGACTCTCAAACGACGCCGCTTCGGTTGTTGCGGAGAGAGCCGACGAGTACATCCGTAAGCTATACGCCGAGTTGGACAGCGTACGCGCCAAGGCTGATGCTGCTTCCATCACAGCGGAGCAGACGTGCTCGCTCCTCGAGCAGAAGTACCTCTCGCTCTCTCACGATTTCGCGTCGGTTGAATCTCAGAACGCGAAGCTTCAGTCTGATTTAGATGATCGATTAGCTGAGCTCGCTCAGTCACAGGCTCAGAAGCACCAGCTTCATTTGCAATCGGTACGATTCTAAAAATCGGTCGCCTAGTCCAAAAATCAGTGAAACTGTTTTTGTAAACCGAATTAAAAATTAGTGAATTGGCCTAGACGTCCAACCGTGCATCCAGTCTAAACAATAATCTTATATAAGACGCCTAACCCCGCCTAGCATTTTTAGAACATTGCTTTTTGTGATTTGATGGAGAAACTGGTTTGATTGCAGATTGAGAAGGATGGAGAGTTAGTGAGGATGAAGACGGAGATGGAGGAGCTAAGTAAGTCCAAGAGGCAACTGATGGAGTTGTTGGAGCAGAAAGATTCTGAGATTAGCGAGAAGAATTCGAATATCAAGAGCTATTTGGAGAAGATTGTGAGTGATGCTGCTTACATAACTTGTTACTTATAAAGGAGGAGATGGATTCAATTTTTTTTTTTTTTTTAATGTTTATTAGGTTAAGCTGACTGATGCTAATTCGGAAAAGGAGGCTAGATTTGCTGAAGCAGGAGCTGAATTGGCAAGATCGCAAGCTGTGTGCTTTCGTTTGTCTCAGGAGAAGGAGCTCATGGAAAGGCATACGAAATGGCTTGATGAGGAGTTAACAGCTAAAGTTGATAGTTATGCTGAGCTCCGTAGGAGGCATTCTGATCTTGAGGCGGAAATGTCAGCTAAGCTTGTGGATGTAAGACTAATTTCAGTAGCTGATTCTAATGCTTCTGTTCTTTTCTTTTCTTTTCTGAAATATAGTTTTTAGTTACTTTGAGTGTCATTTCTTACTCTGTCAGGTTGAGAAAAATTATAATGAGTGCTCTAGTTCGTTGAATTGGCATAAGGAAAGATTGAGAGAGCTTGAAACAAAGATTAGTTCATTACAAGAGGTATGCATGTCACAAATCACGTGTCCTCTTTGTAGCACTTCTCTTCATTGTATCTTATATTTACCTGTTTTTCTTCATTTTAAAAGGAACTCAGCTCGTGCAAAGATGCAGCAACGACGACTGAAGAGCAATACAGTGCTGAGCTTCTTACTGTGAGTTTTCAAAGATATGTTACAGATTTTGTTGAGGCATTTCGCAACTCAGAAGAAAGATCTCCCTAGGTGCTGTTTAGTTCAATCTAATCCATTACTTGGCTGCTGGCATAGGCAAACAAGCTTGTTGAGCTTTACAAGGAAAGTTCGGAGGAATGGTCTAGAAAGGCTGGGGAACTTGAGGGTGTCATTAAGGCCTTAGAGGTAAGCTTGCTGTCAATATTCAGAGGAAACAGATCGTATCTTGTCATCTTGTGTGTCTGTATGTTCGCCTGTTGAGTTCGCTTTATGACTAATCAGGCACGCTTGAGCCAAGTCGAGAATGGTTATAAAGATAGACTTGAGAAAGAAATGTCTACGAACCAGAAGTTGGAGAAGGTAATGATATCTTTTACTTCGACTGCTTTATCAATTATCGATTGTTTATAACTTCTGTTGCTTAGCTCTGGTGACTAGTTAGTTGTCATCGTTTATAACTTATTGAGGGTGTTGCATGTGCGAAAAATTGATGTTAGGGTACTGCGACATTCAACCTTATAACCATATAGGATTCCTTGAATATACTTTGATTGTTTTCTAATATAAATTAGTTCGTCTTGTCGTTATGAGCATAATTACCTATAATCTTATTTTAGTATGTTTTTTTGAGAAGTTCTTTCGTCAGTTTTTGATAACTGGGAAGTGGTTTCGGTGAATGGTATACCGTTTGGAAGTACGAGTTCTTCCTTTGCTGCTATTTTTAATTTATTTGCGAAACAGATGGTTACATTTGGTTGTCTTCAACTTCAGGAGAACGAAGACATTAAACAAAAACTTGAGAGGTGTGAAGCAGAAATTGAGAAAACTCGGAAAACAGATGAGTTAACGCTTATACCTTTCAGCAGTTTCACAAGGTATGACTCTTCTACGAACAAGATTTTTGTCAGACCTTTGTACAGCCACGCAAAAAGGATATATGTGCTTTTTATGGGTACTCTTGCCACTCTTGTTTTCTATATTTGCTTATCGAATTGAGTTTGAAACAAGTAGAAGTAGGGATTAGTATTGTTGGGTGCTTTAAGAGATGCGCTTCCAAACTGATTTTATAGTTTCCAACTGCGTACCCTTCCTACCAACGTGTCTGTCTTTTGACCAAAATATAAGGGCCACAAGTTTTATTAGTTCATAACTGTTTCTAGAAATTTTACAGTAGCTAAACTTTAGAGACTTTTATGGGGTTTACAGTGAAGCGAAATGGAGTGTTTAATCCATAGTGGTTGTGAAATATGGTTTTTGATTGCCCTAGTGCTCAGGGACGATAAGATCCTTACATGTATCTTTTGAAAATCCTTTGTTTCAGAGGGGTTGACGTTTCTGGTGCTAGCAACATGATAGAGGAAAGCCATGAAATAATTTCCAAGGTTCCTGCTGGTGTGTCAGGAACGGCACTGGCAGCTTCACTCCTACGTGACGGATGGAGTGTGAGTTTCAGTCTTACTATATTAGTCCAGTTCATCAGCTTCTCAACTCTATTGGTGGTATATATATATCGTTTTTCTTGTTTTGTAGCTGACCAAAATTTATGAGAAGTATCAAGAGGCTGTTGATGCTATGAGACATGAACAGTTAGGTCGAAAAGAAGCCGAGTTGATACTACAACGGGTATGACCTACTTGACCTTTTTGAGGTTTGAGTTTAGATATTGGTCTTATTTAGTTTTGTTTTTGTTTCGCTTCTACTTTTTCAACTATAGTTCACTTTTCTTTTCTTTTCCTCTCAACTTATGCAAGACTCTTGGGCTTGTTGGGTCAAAACCTGATGGAAACTTTTTAGGTTTCCTTCTCGTTATAGAAGCCTGTCTGAATTTGATCTATTTACTAAAATGCTGGCCTTGGATCATGCTTTTAGGTTTTATCCGAATTAGAAGAGAAAGCGGAGTTCATCCAAGAGGAAAGAGGTATGATTCTATTCTGTGATCCCAAAGATTTCTAACATTTGTGCAGTTTTCTTTTTGTCTTATTCGAGACCATGCTTAAACCTCAATCTGTTTTCTGTTTCCAGGTGAGCATGAGCGTTTGGTGGAAGCTTACTCTCTAGTCAGTCAAAAACTTCAGGATTCTGTTTCTGAACAATCAAATATGGAGAAGGTCACGATGGAGCTAAAGGTACTTGGTATTATCATAGTAGCGGTTTAAGATGCATATCTGTGCCATTCTTATACATTTATTTTATTGATAGGCTGACTTGAGGAAGCGGGAACGGGAAAATATTCTATATCAGAAAGATATATCTGACCTACAGAAGCAGGTAATTTGTCAATCTATGCTCCTTTGTTCACCAGGTTATGGTTTTATCTGCATGTTTGTTGTGGTCTCAAGTTTCTTGACTTCGATGATTTGTAATGATAATAGGTCAACTTTTAGCTCACAGATTTATGCCTAGTTGGTTGCCTATTCAACTGCTACTTTGTGTCTGTATACATGATTCAGGTAACGATACTACTGAAGGAGTGTCGTGATGTCCAACTTCGCTGTGGAGCTGCCAGGGATGAGGAAGAAGACGATATTCAGCTTTCTGATGTTGAGATGGATATGGAATCTGAAGCTGATAAAATCATTTCAGAGCATCTTGTAAGTTTTCTATTTTCATGAACTCATGTTTTGTGTTAGATTTTACTCGTGAAATACATTGTGGATGACTAATGCTTGTCCTCTTGTTTGGATGAATTTCAGTTGAAGTTTAAAGATATAAATGGACTAGTTGAGCAGAATGTTAAGCTCAGGAATCTTGTTCGTAGTCTCTCAGAGCAAATTGAAAGTAGGGAAATGGAGCTGAAGGTATGACGTTTTTCCCCAGTTTTTGCTTCGGTAGAACTAAGGTTTTAAATGAACTTTTGGAATCTCAGGAAAAGTATGAGACAGACCTGAAGAAAAAAACTGATGAAGCTTCTTCCAAAGTAGCCATCGTGCTAGAAAGAGCTGAAGAACAGGGTAAAATGATTGAATCACTGCACGCATCTGTAAGTCTTTCCGCCCATAAGTTCTCTTCTCAATTGCAAGTTTGCAACACTTGCTTAGATGATCTTGGATTTCAATTCAATGATTATCTTGTACATTGTTCTTTTCAGGTTGCAATGTATAAACGACTATATGAAGAGGAACAGAAACTTCATTCATCTAATTCTCGTTCGTCAGATTCGCCTCCAGGTTCGAGCTCTCTATAGTGACACTATCATTGGCTAAGTTTAAGCAAATGATTTTAGTTTAATCTTTGAATTATAATCCTTACCATTCCAAATGGTTGAGTAAGGATGCAAGAAATATTGATGTAGTTGGTACAAATCCCAAATTCAGACAGAAAAGTTTGCTCGTTATCTTTTTATTTTTAAATAAAAAATTAGGTTAGGAAGCATCTTGATTTGAATAACTACCAAAGTTTTCAAGGTTGAGTAAGATCTTGATTTTTAAAGTTCGCTCGTTATGCTTTACCTAGTTTCATATGTCGCAACTATCACTAGCAAAAATAAATGCTGTATTTTATAAAACTAATTTCAGTTGAACTCTGGCTTTTTTACCTTTTAAGCATGATTGGCTTTCCTGGAAATCTCATATTGTTTCCTGAAAAGTAAAAAAGCTAGCTTGCTTTTCTCATAAATTGGAACACAGCTTTACAATGCTTGACTGAGATGTATTTTTTTTAGCTGCAGTGCCAGGAAGGAAGAACTTCTTACATCTGCTTGAGGAATCACAGGTGTGACAGATTGTTAAATCTTTCTAACTGTCCTTTTTTCTTTATCTCTCTTTTGTTGCTCCAATGTAGTTGTTTTGAGACTCATTTGTTGTCTTGATTGTTTGCTCCAGGAAGCTACTAAGAGATCCCAAGAAAAGACTTTTGAACGCATTCGAAGTCTGGAAGAAGATTTAGCGAAGGCTAGGAGTGAGATAATTGCGATAAGGTCTGAACGGGATAAGTTGGCCATGGAGGCAAATTTTGCTAGGGAAAAACTAGAAGGCATCATGAAAGAATCTGAACGCAAGGTGATCTTTCGTATTTGTCACAAATTCATATCATCAACTGGTTCTGTGAATTGTGCTTTTCTCAAAGTTTTCTTCATCTTTTATGTCTTTATATCAGAGGGAAGAAATGAACAGTGTTTTGGCAAGAAACATAGAGTTCTCGCAGCTGATCATCGACCACCAACGGAAGTTACGTGAGAGTTCTGAGTCTCTGCATGCAGCGGAAGGGATTTCTAGAAAACTATCTATGGAGGTAGTATATGAATCACACTTTATGATTTTCTGTGCTTTCATACTAACAGTCATCTGTGTTATAGGTATCGGTTCTAAAACAAGAAAAAGAGGTGTTATCAAACGCTGAGAAAAGAGCCTCTGATGAAGTTTCTGCTTTATCTCAGAGAGTTTATCGTCTTCAGGTTGGAAAAATGAGAGTATTGCAAATTCTGTCTTAAGTTGTGCATACTCTTTCTTTTGGCTAACCTGATTTTCTGCAGGCTACCTTGGATACTATCCAGAGTACAGAGGAAGTTCGTGAGGTAACAAAACCACCTTTGATTTTAGTTTACTAATTCCTTACGAGGAGATAATACTGATTAAAATTTGACATCCTTGCCAAATATCTCAGGAAGCAAGAGCTGCCGAGAGAAGGAAACAAGAGGAGCATATCAAGCAACTTGAGGTCTATATCATAATTAATAATTTGTTTGTTGGCGCATTTCTTAGCTTTCTTATGTAGATTTTTTTTGGATTGTGTTTCCTCAGAAAGAATGGGCTGAAGCTAAAAAAGAATTGCAAGAAGAAAGAACCGATGCGCGGAGTAGCACTTCGGATCGCAATCAAACCTTGAACAATGCTGTTAGGCAGGTCGAAGAAATGGGGAAAGAATTGGCTAATGCCTTGAAGGCTGTCTCCGCAGCAGAGTCCAGGGCTTCTGTGGCTGAGGTACTGTTTGAAGTCTATTTTACGTTAATAATAACTCGGCTCATGAACACATGGACCAGTCCCATACTGCATCGAGGTGTTGCATATCACATCCGTCGCGTTTACAATGCCAGCTCCTAGGTTGCATACTCTAGCCTTTCTAGTGCGACTATTCCTGGTGGCTACTTTTGTGAATTGAGTCGTTGCATATGATTTGGTTTGTGCAAACGGGTTTTACTAGTTCTAGATATGTCTAATATGATAATATCCACAAGGTTACGACATTGTCAGTCCACTAGAAATTTTTTTCTGTCAGCCATCCATAGTCCATACTTGTATTGGCAGATCATTTTTGGCTGACTGTTGTCGTTGATTATTTCTTTAAATGTGTAAAATTAGGCTAGACTTTCTGATTTGGAGAAGAAGATAAGATCTTCAGATCCTAAGGTAATGTTTTAATTTTTTGATAATTGAAATGTGTTGTTACTTCAAACGGCAGATTCCTGGGTGGAATTTTAATTACTAATTTGTACGTATGATGAATTCCGTTCTCAAACTTTTAGGTTCGTGATATGGACACTGGTGGAGTCCTCTCTCTTTCTGATAATGAGGTCAGTGAATTCCTTCGGCAATAACTTTTTTTGAGAATTTAAAATCCGTAATTACAGTATTGTTCAGATTTCTTGGTTGCAATATTTTGTAAAGATTGCAATGTTTAGTATTTTAAAGTACAAACGATAAGAGGAAATTTCGTGAAGCCATAGATGTGTCTCAAGCAGGAGTTAGGATCTGCATTACCTAGCTAGTTGAATTATGTCATGCAGATTTGAGACTTTCGCTTAAGCATTTGTGTTGAGTCTACCTTTTACTTGTTGCTATATAGCAATCGAGTGTTTGGTGGTTGTAAGGTTGTCAAACTCCGTTTGATGTGGCTGTTATTTACTCTAGATCTCCGTAGACCTGCATACTGCTAAAGAAGAAATGGAAAAGTTGAGGGGAGAAGTAGAATCTAGCAAAAGCCACATGCTTCAGGTAACAGTTGAATTGGCTTTGTTTGTTTTGATTTTCATCACCACTAGGAACTGACCTTCTGGACCATCTTGTAGTACAAGAGTATTGCTCAGGTGAATGAAACAGCTTTAAAGCAGATGGAATCTGCTCATGAGAACTTCAGAATTGAGGTATTGGTGATTGTTCGGAAACAACTATCTTGTCTGTCTATTCAGCTATTTCCTTTGTAATAGAACTAGACCTGTTATAGGTTTTAATTTTAAACCTGATGACTATTTATAGGCTGAAAGGACACATAAATCGTTGGAAGCAGAGCTCGTTTCTCTTAGGGAAAGGGTGTCAGAACTTGAAAACGATTGTATACAGAAATCGGAGCAAATAGCCAATGCTGCTACAGGAAAAGAAGATGCTCTTGTATCAGCATCAGCTGAAATTGCAACTCTGAGAGAAGAAAGCTTAGTTAAAAGGTAAATGTTCTATTATGGGTCAAATGTATTTTACGACCCAGACGCATGCACTTGTTCGTCTTTAAATTTACATCCTAAAAATAATTGCAGTTCCCAAATCGAAGCAATTAATATCCAAATGTCCACTTTGAAAAATGACCTGGAGAAGGAACATGAGAAATGGCGTGTTGCTCAGAGAAATTATGAAAGACAGGTTTGTGAGGGCTATCTATTTTAATGAACATATTGACCATCATGCATATTCACGTTACTGGCTATAAGTTCATAACGTTGGTTTTCATTGGATAAGAAACTGAATAATTCAGTACTCATCCTGTTGGCCACTTTAGATATATTCATGAAATGCTTGTTAGGTATCTGCCATAGTTTGTCCTTGCAGACATTTTAACGACCTATCTTTTTGCTTCTCTACTTTTAAAAACGCAGGTTATTCTGCAGTCTGAAACTATTCAAGAGCTGACGAAGACATCACAGGCTTTGGCTTCCCTTCAAGAGGAGGCATCTGAACTACGTAAATTGGCTGATGCAAGGGGAACGGAAATTGTAACTTCTATTTTAAAACTTCCACTATGCTATTTAAAAATTTCCACATTTATTGCTGGTAACTGTTGAAAAACATAAACTTAAGTGCTTGTTCCTGACACTATTAATTTTCTGTATTTTTTCCAGTCCCAGCTTAACTCTAAGTGGAGTGAAGAGAAATATATTTTAGAGCAGCAAAAGAATTTAGCGGAGAAGAAGTATCATGAACTCAACGAACAGGTGGCCACTGCTCTCTGATCTTTACCTTTTGGTAATCTTATTGTATTCCATGCATATGATGAGGATTGTGTAGATTATCTGTGGCACCTCGTCGATTATCTGTTTGATGTTATTTATTGTGTTCTATTCCTATCATATATGATGAGGATTGTGTAGAGTCTTAATTCATTATCGTGTTATGAATATTCCACTCATCTTAATTTCTCTCTGCATCAGAACAAAATTCTGCATAGTCGACTTGAGGCTATGCATCTTCACTCGGCTGAGAAAGATAGCCGTTCTGGAAATATATCATCTGAAAGCACTGGCTCAGATCAACTTGGAGATTCTGGTTTGCAAAGTGTAGTTAATTATTTGCGCAGAACAAAGGAAATAGTAAGAGAAGTTCCTTTTTGGACTATTTTTTTTTTATGCCTCGTGTGCGTATTGTGTGATTATCTAAGTTTTGAGCATCTTTTTGACAGGCTGAAACAGAGATATCACTTATGAGACAGGAAAAATTGCGACTGCAATCGCAAGTAAGTCGCTGTCATGTTGTCCTAATTTTTCTACCACATCTCTTTTCAAGCAATACCCTGTACCAATACACGCACACATCCTATATGATTTCGAAGTTATGGCTGCATTATGCATTTTCTTACAAACATTTTATTGTCTAGCTTGAGAGTGCCGTGAAGATGGCAGACTCTGCCCGGGGTTCACTTAATGCTGAGCGTGCCAGTACAAGGGCCTCATTATTGACTGAGGATGAAATCAAATCTCTTCAGCTTCAGGTAAAGTTACCTGATTCAATAGCTAATAACAAATGAACTTGCTACATGAGTTCCATAATTCATTACTTTCTGCTGTCTTACCAAATTCAATACTCCCTACTTGGAGTTTGTCGTTTGGATTCCCTAGCTAAGGTTGGATTGACTTCAAAGTTCTTCTTGCAGGTTAATGAGATGAACTTGCTCCGTGAAAGCAACATGCAACTCAGGGAGGAAAACAAACACAATTTTGAGGAGTGCCAGGTTAGTAGGAAAAATTTCAGGAAAATTCTTATGCTTTATGTTGTTCGAGTTATTTACAGAACCTGATCCTGTTAACTGTCTTAGAGTGAGCTGATGAAACTTGTTTGAAACTTCAGAGATTGCGTGAAGTATCTCAGAAGGCTAGGACGGATTTTGAAAACTCAGAAAATCTGTTGAAGCAAAAGCAAACCGAGTTAGACTTGAGTATGAAAGAGATGGAAAGGCTAAGGAAGGAGATAGATCTTCAAAAAAGGAGGGTTGATGAGGTAAGCCATTTTAATCTCCTCGCGCTATCTATATATATTTGAGCATACTTACAATTGCATTTCATATTGTGAAGTTGCGAGAGACGTACAAAAACATTGATGTTGCTGACTACAATCGCCTCAAAGATGAAATGCGGCAATTCGAGGTATGCCTTTAAAGAAAATGTGTCATTTTTGAAATTTCTGCAGTAATCATGATTTTTTCTTAGTTGCGGACGTGTGGATATCAGTATAAGTGGACTAGATTTGTTGCTTTGCAATAAGTTTCAGTGTCAATTATGCTGAAGGTGGTTATTAAGAGACTGTATGTCACTGACACGGTCTAGGAGGCTTCTGTTTCCTTTTTCTTTCTTACCTTTGACGCTTATTTACACAATGGCATTTCAATTATCAAAACGCCTACAGAAATTCTAGTGTGATAAGTGTCGTTTTAACTGGTGAGATTTTCTGGTCAACTATCTGTTGTTAGTGTCCCGAGACGCTGATGCTATCACTATGAACTGTGTTTATGTATGACTTTTAGGAGAAACTGAAAGGGAAAGATGTTCATATTGAGGAAATCAAGAAGGTTGTGTTAGAGAAGGAGAATAAGATATCTCTACTAGAGAAGGATCTTTCAAACTGCAAAAACGAACTGAGAGAGAGGGAGAAGAATCTAACAAAATCTAAAACAGAACTGAGTGAGAGGGAGAAGAGGTTAGACGCTGCTCAGCAGGCACAGGTAGAAATGATAAAGAACTCATCTTAAGGGAAATATAGCTGTTAACATGAATGAGAGCTATCCCCATATAGATCTGTTAATATCTCTGTTTTTTTTGTTAGGCAACGATGCAGTCAGAGATTGAGAATCTGAAAGCAGAGATTACTAAGCTGAAAGGAGATTCCGAAAGGTTCAGAAAAACTTTTTCCAACATGAAGAGAAAGCTCGATAAAGAAAAGGACGACTTAAACAGAGAAAACCAGTCACTCTCTAAACAGTTAGAGGAAGCCAAAGAGGGTAAAAATTATTTATTGTTAATAGTACCATCTTCATATCATTAATTTGTGGGCAAGTTTCTATTGGCACTTGCTCATATGTTTCTATTGCTGCCAAAAGCTGGAAAGAGAACAACATCTGATGCTACGGTGGAGCAGACCCTTAAGGATAGAGATGAAAAAGAACAAAAGATTCAGGTATTATGAGATAAATCGTATGTAATTTATGTCTCCTTGATTGCTGCTTCATGTGTTTTATGTGTCTTCTTAAACACATGAACTTTTGTGCTGCAGATATTGGATAAGTTCGTTCATTCACTGAAAGATGACCTGAAGAAGAAGGATGAAGAATTAACTAAAGAGAAAACAGAACGCAAGTCTGTTGAGAAAGTATTTGGAGACTCCTTGGCCAAAATTAAACAGGTTCGGTTCTCCCCAGACTCACTCGTTACTCACGTCTTGTTTGGCACTTTGAAAATCATCACCAAGTATTCCCCATCTGTTTCTCAGGAGAAAACAAAAGTGGATGAAGAGCTTGTTAAACTCGAGAGATATCAGACGGCATTGGCTCATCTCTCTGAAGAATTGGACAAATTGAAGCAAGCGGATGGAAATCTTCCTGAGGTGACTAGTTTTCTTACATCGCTTGGATGTATAACATATGATTAAATTACCTTCTTTCTTCGTATATTTATATATTATGCATCCATACATTTTATATATTCTAAACTTTTTAACTTATATTGTTTTCAATAGGGTACTTCAGCTGTCCAGGCTCTCTCTGGAAGCGTATTGAATGATCAAGCTGCTGCCTACGTATCAGCTGTAGACTATTTTGAACGCATGGCTCGTACTATTGTCCTCAATTCTCAAGGTAGCACAAAGTCTACTGGTACGGTAACTGAAGCTTCCCCTGCTACAGTTGAGCCTTCAGCCATTGCTAGAGCCTCTCCTTCAAATGCTCCGGTGGCAACTTCCCAACAGCCACCCAAAGAGAAGAGATTGATTTCGCTGAAACCAAGCGCTGAGCTCCGCAGACCGGTTAGGAGGATTAAACGTCCTCAATTTATTAAACCAGAGGAACCTCCTCAAGCTGATGTTGAGATGCCAGAAGCTGAGGGAGCTGGTGATGAAGGAAAACAGCCTTCCTCCAATGTTACAGAGAGCCAAGGAACCACAATTGTACCACCTATTCAGACACAAGTCCGTAAGCGCCAGGCCGATTCGTTGGCCTCTGAGCCACAACAAGGGGAAACCAGTCAAGGGGAAACAAGTTCCGAAATCGCACCACCTGCGTCGAAGAAGCCAAAAGGATCCGAGTCACAACCTGATACTGCCGAAGGTGAAAACCTCTCTAAAGAGCCAGAAGTGGATGATTCCATGGACGCTACTACTGCCGCTGAGAATGACAATGAAGAAACAGAAGAGACCGAGACTGCAGAGGAGAAAACCGAGGAAACTGCGGAAGCACAACAAGAAAGTGAAGCTGAAGTGCAGGAAAAAGCTGATGAGCCAGTAGAGCCAGTAGAAGAGAATCCAACCGAGACAGAAACCATTCCTACCGAAGAAGAATTTAAGGAACAGACCGAACAAGAGAACCAAGATCTTCTGGCAGACGTGGAATTTGATAAAGAAGGAGAGCTCGATCTAGATACTCTGGAAGATCTCGATGAAGCCAGGGATGTAGCTATTACACCCACGCAGTCACCTATTAGGATGGAGACAGCAATAGAGGAAACTGAAACAACCATTGAACCACCACTAGAAGATGTTAAAAACGATGTGGCTACTGAAGAAGCCTCTGATAAAACCGACAATGATAACAATCAACAAGTAGAAGAAACCAATCTCAAGCCAGAGACTACAATCACTACAACTGTCTCAGCACCCACTTCTTCTACTCCAGCTTCTGCGAGTTCAAGCGAAACTCCAGAAACTGAAGAAACGAAAAGAGCAGCGTCGCCAAGTAGAACTATTAATATCGCTGATAAAGCAAAAGAGAAAGCAGCTCTAAGACAAGCCGGAGTAGCCACTCTAGGAGAGACACGAACACCTTCACCAGGCAACCGAGCTCCTTTATCATCATCCCTCAGAGGTCGTGGTCGAGTTGTAAACACTCGAGGAGGCAGAATGGTTACTCGTGGTGGCCGTATCCCACGTGGTGGTGGTGGACGTGGCCCACCCCCGAGCCAGCCATGATCTGTTTCGAGTATGTTTTCATCATTTTTTTCATCTCCAGGCAAAGCTACTTGAAGAGAAACTTAATGTCGTAGAGAACTCATTTCATGTCTAATTCAATTTTCTACATTTTTGTCCTCTGCATCAGATTTTCCTATAAAACCAGATTCTATTGATTACAAATTGCAAAAACATATCGTAAACAACACCCAGGAAACAAAAAAAAAACAATATACAACAAAATAATTGAACAACACATGTTATAAATTGAAAGCAATCCAAAGCAATAGGACTGTTTATTGATCCTTAAAAAAAACCAAACCAAAAAAACACTGCAGCTTCTTCTAGTTAGTCTGTGTTTCCCTCTGTGACTGTGTTTGATATCTCCATTGTTTTGAACTCAGCAGTCAAGTCTTCTTCTTTCTTCTGTAATCAAACACATAAAAGAGAGAGGTTTCTAGTTAGAATAACATACATAGAGTGAGAAGTAAGACGATTTCAAGATATACAGAGGAGAAACTCAGGACCTTTAACACCGGATTAAACCTCAGCTTCTTCTGTACCATAACCCTCTCTCTGTTTTCATAAAAATCGAAATCATCTAATATAGATGTTTTTGCTGCATAATTCTTGAAGATGTTCAACACTTCATTCCCTTGTGGCAACCTCACCTATAACATGAAACAACGTAAATGATGTAGTACTTCTTGACAATGATTCATTTTCTTGAGCCACTAAAAGACTATCTTACCTCTTGTGTGTCTCTGCTATTTGTTACAGGCTTGTTCTCATTGTTCTCTAGTATCACATGCCTTAGTTGCGGATTTGGAACATCTTTGATTATATGCCACTTAACAGGAAAATAGCCAGTCCACTTATCTTGCTGCCAAAACTCCATACTCTTCTCATAATCCACTCTCCCAGTCATCTCAGCTACACCACAAAACTGTCCACTTGCATTCACCTGAGTCCAATAAAACACATCAGAGACCACAAAGAGGTGTTCACAACCAATAAATACCAAAATCATATACTGCATTACCGAGAAGAAAAGGAAGACCGGACACGTTCCACCTTTCTCAGCGACCTTCTTTTGAGATTCTTGATACGCACTGTCTAGCTTCTTATTCCCATTGAGAGTACTAGACCAAACATTGTACTTGATGCTCTTGTGAATGTCGTCTTCGCTATAAGATTTGATCACAAAGAACATTGCTTCTTCATACTTGGTCTGAAAGCTAGGGAGGTTATATTGATCTCTTTTGATCACATAACCTACACCGTTGCTTCTTCCCTTCCCTTCATCATCCAACAAACATGACTCACATTCTCCATCATCTTGCACATTTTCACTCATGTTATTACCATTTTCTTTGTTTCTTGCTTTCAACTTCTCTGTTTCACCTCCATCTAAAGCTCCATACTTCTTCCTTAACGGGTCCTTTGGATATGAAACTCCACTTCTTTCTTGATTATGCAGTGGGAGTGGAGCATAGCTGCTCTGTAATTCATATAACATCAATCAAAATCTTCTCAATATATGTGAAAGAGAGAAAAGGAAGTTGTTAGTTACCTTTCTCTGTGTTTTTGGCCGATCTCCCATGCCATGACCAGTGAAAGAAGTCTTGCTCTTTGAGTAATAGTTGCTATAGTTATGACTTGAAGAAGAAGACATGTTCTGTTTTAAAGGTTGGTTGTTTGAAGCAACACCATACACATACTTGTCTCCAACAGGGTCCCATAAATAGGTAGGTGATGAAACATCTCCATAACCATATTGGTTCTGGTAATACCCTTGTGGTGCATACATGGGTGATTGAAGAGCCTGGCTCGATACACCGACCGGGCTTATAGGCATATAAGTTGGACTAACATCATAAGATTGAAACCCTGGCATCATGTAGATCAAAGATCCATTTTCCCCTTGCATAACCTTCAAATCAAGATCAAGAATAAGATCAATTAAATAAGCTTGAATTAATGAGTAATTAGTTTTTTTTATTTACAAAGAAGATTTGATTTACCGGGTACTGAACATCTGTGCCATAACCATAGTATCCATTATCCTTTGCTTCACCAAGTGAACCATCAAGACTTGGATAGTAGAATCCATAGTAGCCACCATAAGGACAAGGCAGGCCTTGATATGTCTCAAGAGTTTCATAATATGGCTCTGAATGGCTCTTCTAAATAAACCAAAACAACAAGAACAATTATGTTAATAATATATCGAAAAGAAAAACGTTAGCATCTTGAATTCTTGATTATACAAAAAGAAGATAAAAGTGGTTTTACCATGGAAGTGGTAGAGGCAGAGACCTTAGCAAGAGAATCAACTTTAAGGTTCTTCACCATATCTTTAGTGGCTGAAACATATAAACAAACGTTCTATCAGATAAAGAATAGACACAAACATAAGTAATCCTTAATTTCTTATCGGTGTTAGAAGACAGGTTTGAAACGTTGTCTGAATATTTAGTCGTACCGATAAAAAAAAACTTTTCTTTTGGAAGATAAGACTGTTTAGTTTCATAACAGAGAAAAACAGAGCATTAAACCCATATTACACGTATGTATATTATACACAAAGAACTCAGATAAAAAGTCAAGCGCAAAAGTTAAAAGACTCATAAGAACAACATGGACCACACGTGTGTGTATGCGTGAGAAAGAAAGAAAGACAGTACGTTCACGATGGTGTTTGGGAACATGAGAAGTCATCGATGAAGAAGTTGGTAGAGGAAACTAGATGATGATGATGAGATTCAAGAAAACTGGTCAAAGAAAAAAAAAAGAAGGTAAAATAAAAAAAATTGAAACAAAGAAAACAGAAAATACAAAACACAGATGAAAAAGGAACCAAGACAGGATTATCTGTATTACAGAGGTTTATTTACTAACTAATAAAAGAAAAGTCTAACCATCATGATGAAGAAGACATCATCATAAGATTGTCAACTTTACCTGAACACAAAGTACAGATACGGAACAGAGGAAAAACAGAGAGATGATGAGATATAGAGAGAGAACAAGAAAGGTAATGGCTGGTGAAGAAGAAATAATGAACAGTTTTTTTTTTGTTTCTATTTGTTCCCCTTCTTAATTATTTTAGATGGAAAATATAGAAAATGAGATTTTTTTTAGAATAATAGAGGTTGAGGAGATGTACAGATGGAGAGTAAAGAAGATTCCACGTCATGGATTCGTGAGATGAATTAATGGTAACCGTTGGATTAGGTTACGGAGGAAATTAACACATCTTTTCTTGCCAACTTTTCCATCTGGAATCTATTCTTATACAACTCTCTTCATAGTGCTTCTTTTAAAAGGTTATATTAAAAAAAAAGAATCTTAATTTGGCATTAGTCAGCTAACACAATTAATTCTATTGTTTTCTATATGAATATATATTATGTTGAAAAATATGAAAGCTAGGACCAGTTCTCATGGTCGAACAAATAATAAAAAAGAGCATAGAATATGGTTGTGAAAAAGAAAAAAATAGAAGAATATAATATTAGATAGTTGAAAACCATGTATCCTTACATCTGAGCAATACCACAAATAAGAAAAAGTGGAAAAAACCACAAAAATGCATTATTTTCCATTAAAAACGATATATAGTTATATTGATGAGTTTTAGCAATTTTAGTAAAAAAATTTCTAAACCATGCCTATAATATTTTAACAGTTTAATGTAAAGAAGTTTTAATATACACTACAGTTGTTCTTGGATGACAAGCGATGAACAATTCATATCCACTACAGTTGTTATGGTTTGGATTTTTTCCTTTAAAATGTTATTTAAGAGTGTAGTTTGAGATCTCTTGCTCTTGATGTGGTTCCATTATTGCAAATCTGAGATTTCTTTTAAAAAATTTGTATCATTAGGTGTCAACTGGCCCATTCGTACATATATATATAATTGTATTCATTCAATATTTATACTTTTTCCATCAAAAAACAGATCCAACTCATAATTATCATTTAAAATTGGTGGATAACACATCTATTATAAGTTCAACTATCTTACAACTGCAAGAATGAACACTTAATACATCCAATTTCCCTTATAAGATTGCGATTAATAATTAAACTCTGCCCTCACCTTACATGCCTTTTTAGCAAAAATAAAATGTGTGCCTCACTTTCTCCAGTAGTATTATATCCCACGTAGACATTGCTTCGAGATCAAGTATATTTGTCAACATCTCACAAAAAGAAAATCATATGAAACTATTTAATACAAAAAAAAAAAATCCAAAATTTATATGGTGCAGAAGAGAATTACAAGGTTCCACGTTTTGCCTTCGTCATGGCCTAAACGTGTCTGCTTCACGTCTATATGATTTATTCTTTTGTTTAGTTTAGTTTTTATTTTTGAAACTATGTTTAGTTTTTCCTTGCCTCTTTGAATTATTTTTATGTATTTATATGTTGCTATATGTGATTACGTACGTATATAACAAGTTTATAAGATTGCACAAAAGAAAGAGCCCTTTTTGTAGTCTACAAGTATTTAACCCCTGAATAAATATCTAGGCGATGAACTAATCTTACTTGACTTCATCAATTTATATTTATATTAAGCTTGTTGTTATTGTTTAGTAAGTTATGAACTGGAGACTAAGTAATCATCATTCTTTACTCTTGAGAACCAAAAGGTAAACGAGTGTACTAGTGTTAGGCTTTATACTTGGGCTATGAAATGGTCTGAAATCACTTTCGACCTTTAGAGGGCTCTAATGAGTAATGGGGATGTCACAAAAGAGTAGTTTCAAAAATTTCTTAACCAGTTGGATTGTACAGAATCATCATAATTCGTTTGTTCATGAGAATTGTAGGGTCCTTTTGGCTCTTGCTTAAAAGACACGTGACCAACAAGACAGCTTGATATAAGGTCAAAGTAAGACGAAGGTGGAATCAAAGTTGATAAGCACGCCAAGACAAGGTCACTGATGCTGCTGGTCTAGGAGGGTCTGTCTTTGGCACTGGCTAGTTTTGCTTAAGAATCAAGAATCAAACAATGAAGTACTATCTGAAAAATCCTGGTATCAGAATTAACTAACCTCTACATGTTGTGAGAGGGACATGAAAGTTGATAGTTTCAGAAAAAAATCATGGAAGGGAGAAAATGTGTAACGACCACGGTGGGACTCGAACCCACAATCTCCCGCTCCGGAGGCGAGCGCCTTATCCATTAGGCCACGCGGTCATCTTATTCAACTTTTTATCTTTTCTTGTGTATAAAAGAACATATAGTCTCTGTCTTGCCACTCCAATAGTGACACCAGAGTCTCAACAACAACAATCTGCTAAGAACAACCTTGTGAAACAACTCTTGTCCATGGCACCTAATATTCATTTTTGAAACGTATGCCTTCGTTTCTTGTCTATCATTTATCTACTAAGAAAAAACCTGTTCATAATTGTTTCATGAATCATTTACCATTAACAATTTTCTGTTTGTTGATTTTATTCCAAAGAAATCAAAGCATAAACCTTTTGTCCACCCGAAAGAAAAAATATAGACAGAGTCCTCTTTTACTCAAGGCAGATTTCAATCCTCAAGTTTGTGGCTTGTAATCTCGTTGCTAGCCTTTTTCCCTTAAAAGACTTTTCATGAAGAAGATTCCTCCCCTTCCATAGGCAAGTCTGGTTGTGTTGCCCATTCAATCCACGAGCCATCGTAGACTGGCACATCAGTTTTCCCCACTCGGTGAAGCCCCTAACATAGAAAGCAACCAAAGTCAGATTCAGACTCTCTTCTGCACCAACTTTTTTTTTATATATACATAATCTCAAACAAAAAGGAATGGATGAAGATGGCTAATTACCATTGCTAGGATGCAAGCTGTTACCCCAGTGCCACATGATGCCATAATAGGCTTGTCCAATGAGATGTCTGTAACAAAAAAAGCATTCAAATCTTAAAGACTTCTTTAAAGAAAATAAGTCTGAAACTCATTCTTTCAAGTGGATGAAAATCTTAAGACTGCTTTAAATTGTGAAACTCATTCTTTTAAGTGAAACTCATATACTACCTTCTTGTTCAAATCGTTTCTTCAGGTCTTCTGCTGGTAACATTGTTTGAGAAGCAGAATCAAACAACTACAGAAAGAGTAAGTTTACCACATTAACTCCGAGGATAAGATACACCGTAGGAAGTGAGGGAAGGGAACAAGTTCTCTAGAATTTACAGTTTACCTGAGGATAAGGGACACACTTGCTTCCAGGGATATGACCACTTCTTATTCCCTTACGGGGTTCTGGTGCTGTACCGTCAAACCTGTTGCCAAAAAGCGTGAATCTACTATATCAAACGGTACATGAACTCTAGGGAAAGAACGTCATCAGTGGAAAACAAGTAATAATTTTACAAATCATAGTACCTGGCTTTGGAACGTGCGTCTACGTGCTGATATGTTTGATCCTCCATATTGTTCTTGACCTGTAAATTGACCAAAACCAAGTATTACAGATGCTAAATTAAAGCAGAAAATGATATAGACACAAGTTAAGAACTTGAAGCTGGGTCATCTTTAAGACTTTTATGAAAGATTTGAATTCGTGGTTCAACAGACAGAATGATCCTAGAAAAAATTGAACAAAATAACGTCAAGACAAAGATAAAACCGTTCAGAAAATGCCAACCTGATCAAGTGTCCACACTAGATGTGGCTGGAACTTGGTCTGAAAGGTTATTGGACTCACCTGAGGGGAAAAAGAAGTATCTTCACTACTACAATCTCACTATGAATACAAAGAAAGACAACATAGTAAACAGTTTCCCTGACTACTTACGGAATGTCCTTGATAGATTTTCTCTATAGCCTCACTTGCAGCACTAGCTTTCAAAATAGCATCACCTGATGCACTAGATTCAACATCATAACCTGAAGCACGCCATCTCGGTAGACCTCCATCGAGTACCCACACTTTGTTATGTCCAAAAACTCTGAACATCCTGTTTAGAGTACAACAAAGGAGCACCCATCTATTAGTAGATTACCTGAGAAGAGACGCAGAACAAACCAAAAGAATTTAAAAGACAAACTGGATCCATAACTCACCACCATACACGGGCTGCACTAAAGACACCCTTTGCATCATAAACAACCACTCCGTCCTTGTTCTCAATTCCAAGAGCAGAGCAACCAGCAGCAAAAGCTTCCTCAGACGGCAACATATGTGGCAACTGTTACATGAAAATGATATACAATTAAAGCGCACACACAAACTCACAAGCAATAGTTATAACAAAAATAAGACTAATATCCCACAAAATGGAAATTTACGATAACATGATGTTAAAAGCAAAGAGCCGAGATTTTGATATCACATCTAATATGTTAAGTCGAGAACATAGTGACTCTTACACTTGTTGATCGATCTGATATTCCATCCAAATCAAAGAAGAGAGCACCTGGAATATGAGCAACCTGTCGGCCAGAGAAGAAAGTCCATTATGATCAATATCTTTATAAAAAGATCAAACAATAGTGGAATCAAGAGCATATCATATACTCCCTCATTTTGAGTTTTTGCACACAGATTAAGAAAACATTTAATTTTACATATTCTCTAGATAATAACACGTTTACCTATGCACCTAACCACATTTCAATCAAAGAAAAAATCATATAAAATTAATAAACTTTGCATTGAAATTATAAAACAACACTTATTATTGGAACACACTTATTCTTGGAACCACATATAAATTGAAACGGAGGGAATAATCAATTAACTCAAATGCTCACCTGATATTCTTGGATAGGATTCCTCTGCTCATCTGGCATGTACCATGACGCATCCAAAACCTGAGCACACAACAAAAACAACCAAAGTTTTAATATAACAGACAAAGTTTTGAAGAAAAAAAAAAGGGGCAGTCACCTTCAAATCAGGCTCTCTGAGATTAGAATGAAGCCAATCAACAGAAACAACAGGCTCATTAGCTGCTACAGACGAAGTAGAGTAACCAGCTCTTGCCCCAATTCCACTATAACCCATCATACCTCGAGCTGATTTATAAGCTGTAGACGAAAATCCCAACTGACAATAAAACCCTGTCCTCTGCAATCATCAAATCACAACAAAAGAAAAAAGAGTCAAACTTTACAAACATAAAACGAAAATTGAGAAACTTTCATTCCCTAATTTTTCGGATACAAAAGACACAGATCTCATCAAACAAAGTGTAAACCTTTATGAAAGCGATTGAGAATTGAGGATTTGGATTAGGACTACTTACAGTGAGAAAGGAGGAGAGATTAAGGGTCTTTTGAGGGAGAAGAGAAGGAGTGATCAAGCGGTGGGTTGCAGCCAAGAAAGTTCTGGAGATAAGTGTTGAAGCCATGTCACCGTTACAATGCACAACTAAAAAAAAGACTCCAACTTTATTGATTCTCTTCAGGTAAGAAGAGAACCCAACAAGTTTTTTTACTACTGCTTCTGCCGCCACGAACCTGTCTGGAACAGAGGACACGACTAGGGTAGTTTTGTAATTGTTGAGCCCAAATAGTATTTGGGGTGGAAGTCAAAATAGATATAAATATTGGACCGTTTTGTAAATTATTGTAAACGGCGTCGTTTCTTTTAACTTTTTTCTTTCTCCTTTCTTCAAGAAACCTAGAGCTTTTTATTTCTCACTCTTCGTTTGTTCCTTTCTGTTGTGTTAGATCCGTAAATCAAAGGTATGAGATTTATATGGTTTTGAGATTGAAAGTTGTCTCCTTTCTTAAACCCAATTTGAGAATTGGAATCTATCTTTGTTGGGTTTAAGTCTTGTTAAGATTCAATCGCTTCTGTGTATTGGTTTCGTTTGACTAAGTTGTTATACTAATTGGGTTTATGTCGATGAACATCAGTGTTTAGATCGTTGGATGTTTTGTGGGTCTAAGTTTAGCAGATTCAACACTTCCCATGGTTCCAAGTTTTGATTTTTATTTGTTAGAAGATTGATACGATTTTGCGTTTTTGCAGGTTTTTTGAGGTAGCTTTAAGGTGCAATGGGAGATAGTCAGTACTCGTTTTCTCTCACTACGTTCAGGTATGGAACTTGTTTTTCATTCAAACGCATCTCTTTTGAAAAGCTAATTAGGATCTGTTTTATTCTTGGAGTGTTAATGTTGTGTTGTGGTTGTGAAAACAGCCCATCAGGGAAGCTGGTTCAGATAGAGCATGCTCTAACAGCTGTTGGATCAGGCCAAACTTCTTTGGGAATCAAAGGTTTGTGTTGTCAATGATGACCTTGATGATTTTCTAAACAAGAGATTCTAAGGAACATTTTTCTTTCATGCAGCTTCAAACGGAGTTGTCATTGCAACGGAAAAGAAACTTCCTTCTATTCTGGTTGATGAAGCTTCTGTAAGTTTGATATCCTCTTCTTGTGTGTGCTCAAGATGTTTCTTTCATTTAAAAAAAAAAAGAAGCAATTTGGTCATTTTCCTTCTACCTCTGTTTGTGGAACTTTAGTAGGTTGTAACTAATATTTAACCTAATGTCTACTTCAGGTTCAAAAGATTCAGCATCTGACTCCCAACATTGGAGTTGTCTACAGGTTCTTCTTCTCTTCCTAAGCTATCTGTAGCTCTTGTTTAATAATAGATTTGGTTTCATAGCTTGAGTTGAAAACTATGTTTGGTTACTTAGTATCTCTCATAGTTCGTGACCTCATCTTTTTAATTCTGACTTTGATATTTCCTTCTATGAAGTGGTATGGGTCCTGATTTCCGAGTTCTTGTGCGAAAGAGTAGGAAGCAGGCTGAGCAATACAACCGATTGTACAAAGTAATCTTTAAACATCTTTATTCTTAACTACTTTTTCTTGGAGTATAATAATGCATGTACGATAAATCTTCAATCCTTGTTGGTTCTCAGATACTTTGGATTGATGTAAACTGTCGTTTAGTTTATTCCTAACTTTCAACTTCTAATGATGTTTTTATTGTTACAGGAACCCATCCCTGTTACTCAACTTGTAAGGGAAACTGCAACGGTGATGCAAGAGTTTACTCAATCAGGGTAAGTACATTTCAAAATCTATATTGTTACTTCCTCCCATACGCGCAACAAGAGTAATATATTAGATTCACCTTTCGATTTCCTGCTCTTAATAGTGGTGTTAGGCCGTTTGGAGTTTCTCTACTAGTGGCTGGGTATGATGACAAAGGTCCACAGCTCTATCAGGTATATATAACACATTAAAGATGTTTATAAACCATTAGTGCCTTATGTTAAAAAATCATCTTATTTCAGAATTTTATTTTTTTCACTAGGTGGATCCTTCTGGTTCTTATTTCTCATGGAAAGCTTCTGCCATGGGAAAGAATGTTTCGAACGCTAAGACGTTTCTTGAGAAGAGGTGATTAACATTTTTAACTGTTTGTGATATATAAGTATATGATCTTGGAAGCATGTCATTTGACATCTTAGTCTCTTTTATCAGGTACACAGAAGATATGGAACTTGATGATGCCATTCACACTGCGATATTAACATTGAAGGAAGGGTGCGAGTTACTTACCCAAATCCTTTTTTAAGAGTTTTGACAGAACCTAACATCTTTTTTTTTCCTCGTCTGTTTCACAGTTTCGAGGGAGAAATCTCGAGCAAAAACATTGAGATTGGCAAGATTGGTGCTGACAAAATTTTCAGGTAATGTTTCAAGATTCCAAACTAATAATAACAATGAAACTTTGGTCTTGCCATCAATATCTGAAGAGGCTATTATGTGCAGGGTACTAACACCTGCAGAAATCGACGATTACTTGGCTGAAGTAGAGTAAACTTTCACTTGACCATGCAGCTAAACCGGATTTGAATTCCTAATGCTATCTTTTGTTTTCTTTTCCTGGCTTGTTGCACAAACTTGTTGGTCGTTGCTTATGTTAAACTCTTGGAACTTGTTAAGACTCTAGACCCAATTTAGAATCTGTTTTCTTTTCCATCCATTATGATCAAAATGTCTCGCATGTGAAAATCAACATATCAAAAGTCATGCACACAAATTACTTGAAGGTTTTGTCACATCTTGATAGTTGTTATATAGATTAGCTTCTTTATTCTGTAATGATATGGTACACGTTGAGAGCAGTGATGTAATAGGGACAAGGACGTACGTTACTCGAGTCGTTGAAAATGCACAAGTATTTACTTGTTATCCAGCAAAACTAGCTGGTGGATGCATGGTTGTTTGTTACATGATGGAGATTATCAAGCTAACCCAATATTCTTCAACAAATAACTTTGAATAAAACATTTTTTTCAAGATTCCCTTGAATGGAGAAAGAATCTTGAAGATGGTTTAATCTCAGCGCTCTAGTATAATATATAGTTTACCAGCTAGCTATATGTATCATCTATACAGTTGAAAACGCCAAAGAAATTAATTATGGAATACGTTTTCTTTATTCTCTAAATTTTCTTTAAATATTGATAACCTGAATTAGAATATGCTTTTAAACCATATAGTAAATCATAAATTGGATTTGTTAATGTATCATCATGAGCCTGTAGGGTTCATTTTCAAGGTGGTTGAACCACTTCTTGACTTCATCCTCATCAGACTCTTCTTCTGCTCTGAACTCATTTGCACCAGATTGGTGAACTGAGTTTGAACTATCTACGGAACTCCATATGTCAGGATCTGAGTCAAAAGGGATCTCTAGTAGATCTGGTTTGTCAACCTCTTGAATAATGTCACTAAGCAGGAGGCCTATACTCGGATCATTTTCCTGTTTTGAACCAGAAGACACTGAAGTAGTAGAGTCCTGAGAGGTCTTTATGTTCAAACAATCTTCTGCTTGAGACTTTTCGTCTTTCTCAAAAGAGACAGAATCACTTGAACATGGTGAGGTTTTTGAGCTCTGAACAAGTCTTTTCTTTAGATGGGTATGCCACACATTCTTGATCTCGTTATCTGTTCTTCCTGGAAGTTTAGAAGCGATTTTCGACCACCTTATCAAGAATGCACAAAGCATATATTAATATTATATCATTTTTTTGTGATCCATATATACAGAGATTTACTTGTTTCCATAGTTCTGGTGAAGCTTGATGATTGTTTCTTCCTCCTCTGGAGTGAAGTTACCTCGCTTCACATCTGGTCTAAGGTAGTTGATCCACCTTAGACGACAACTCTTCCCACACCTCAACAGACCTTCATATTGTATATGCATACATTCAGAATCATACAAGAAAGAAAGCCATTAAAGAGGCTTTGCTTTTTATAATGATCACAAAAAGCAACAACATACCAGATTTTTTAGGGAGAGATCTCCAGTTCTCATGACCAAACTTTTGAATGAAAGTGATGAGTTTCAAGTCTTCTTCTGTGCTCCATTGACCTCTCTTCACTTTGGTCTTGTCACAACAAGGTGCTCTTCCCTTCCCCATCCTCTCTCCCTCTCTTCTTCTTCTATGTGTATATATATTATATACAATCAATTTTGAGTTTTACTTTTGCCAAATAGAATTGGTTCTGTTGTTTATATAATTGAGAGGCAAACGTGTGATCTTGGCCTGAGAAAGATAAATATAAACAAATGGTTTTTGATAAATGTCAAATCAGATTTGTTGAGTGGGAAAAGGTTGCCTGTGATATATGGTTCATTATTTGGTAAGATTCCATTTTCTCATTTTTTTTACTTAATTTGGCATCTACATGATGCATGCAACTTATCTTTTCTTTTAATAGCTATGCATATATTCACATATGTGTTAGAAGTAAATAAATAGTAAGTTCAAAAAATTAAATAAATAGTTATTTTATTCTTTAACTGTTAAAATTAGTTTCCCAAATAAAATTTATAAGATTCGAAATTTTATTCAAAATGTATTAGGGAATCTAATGTAAAACCAGGTATAGACAAGTGTTCATTTTAATATCTTATTTTGTTTATAAATCTAGAAAAAAGAGTATGAGTATTTTTAATTGTAGTAATGGAATTAATCACATGTATACACTGTAAAATAATAATAGTTATAAAGTGACAAAATTATATATTAGTTTTTTTATTTGGTAGTGTATTTGTCTAAGTATGCAATGATATTTGATAATATTGTTTTTTTGTCAGCTAATCTTGTCTAATTCACTCACATAAGTAACGTGGCTCCATGCAACATTACCAACTTTTGAATATAGATATATTCTACCATAATCATGTAGTTCCAAGACAAGGATTAAGAAATATCTCTCATGAACAATGCTGTCTAAATTTTAATTATGCATCCATCATGCCATGGAATTAATATAATTATATTTTTGTCAGGACTATCGATTTCTTATACAAAAACAAATACGCTGCAAAGAAAAATGTAAAAGCTATATTAAATCTGAGAGCTAAAGTTAGTTCAAATAACATCCGAAAGTACCATAAATCGATGTAGTATGTGTGAGCAAAGTGCACGATCTCACCAAACTAAGGACTAAAGAGAATGGAAACGGTCAGAAACATACGTAGTTTTCGACTTCTTTGATGTTTGGTGTTGTTGTTAGCAATATCACCAAACCTTAATTATATCACCAAACCTTCATTACTTAATAATAAATATATATGTAACCATCCAAAAATGTTTCTTCAGTAGTTCAAGTATATACTTATTCACTACTATATATCAATATATGCACTCCAAAAACAATTAATGTATGGAGTATTAAGTATCACCCGTAATTGAAGTTACCTCGACGTAACAATTCTAACAGTTCTTCCAAGTAATTGCGCTTTGTGATATCCGTGAACAAATTAATATTTTAAAATGTGATTTTCTACCATTTTCAAAAGTTAATATGGTATAATTCGTGAATATTCAACTCAAATTTATAGTGATGGAATAATCACCATATTATTCAATCAACTCAAATTAACGGTAAATAATAACCAATATATTGGCCGATCTGACTAACTCGTAATCCTCTACACAAACAAATAAAGTTGAATTTACAACAAGATATGAGCTTAACTAAGTAGGTTTATAAAGGGGACACTACAAAAAGATCATATTACATCATATAAATAGTATATCGGAAAATAAATGATTTTAAATTAAATCACTTAATAATATATGATACAAATTATTTGTTTTTAACATCAGTTCTATACTTCTATCACGCGATGTTATACTCCCTCCGTTTCATATTAAGTGTCGTTGTAGAGAATTTTTTGCGTTATAAAATAAATGTCATTTTCGGTTTTCAATACAAAAGTTATTGATTTTATTATGTAATTTGTTTTTCTATTGGTTAAAATATGATTATGTATATAGGTAACGGTATTTTTATATAAGAAATATGTAAAATTAATTGTTTATTTAATTCGTGTGCACAGCTGTAGAGTGATATTTATAATGAAATAGAGGGAGTATTAACTTATTAACATCATTTCAATAAATTTGATGTAAATTTATATTTACTTACATCACTTATAAAAAGATTTAAATATGAGTTTACATCAGTTATATAATTGATGTATTTTTTAGTTTTTATTAATATTACTTATATAAATAATGAAAAGTTAACATCACTTAAATAAAAGAAGACAAACTTTAATATCAGTAATACAATGATACAACATAATTTTAGTTAAAGTTAATGTGTTTTCCTTGTTTTTTTTTTGTCAACCGGATTTCACTGATTTAGCCCAATGGACAATATTACATTTAATATCAGTTGTCCAATAGAAGAGAAGCCCAATAAAATATTATGTAGCCCATTTGGAGAAATATCGGGAAGCTTTCCACACGTTAACGAGCAATCCTTCTGGAGCCACGTCACTAGACACGCGTCTCACATGCGCTGAGCGGCAAGCTTGGCCGCACCACAGATCGTCACAACCTTAGACCGCCTCTCAAGCTCTATCTCTCCACCACCATATCCCAATCGAGTAAAGAAACTTAAAACTGGGAGTTCTGATACCAAATGTAAAAGCTTTCCACCTTAGCCGTGAACAACTGAGATAAGTAACTTTCATTTACCGGATTCAAGCTCAAGAAAACTCAAACCAGGATGAAGAAGTTTTTTTTGTCGGACTGTTTTAGAAAACGCCAACGTTTTGAATCCTCTTCACACGGTTTAAAAAATCCATAAAACTCCTTTTTTTTATAGAGATGCTTCACTTTACACCTAACTCGG
Organism: Eruca vesicaria subsp. sativa; assembly: GCA_932364175.1. Lineage (NCBI taxonomy): Eukaryota > Viridiplantae > Streptophyta > Magnoliopsida > Brassicales > Brassicaceae > Eruca > Eruca vesicaria. The sequence goes on along the minus strand of CAKOAT010216265.1, from coordinate 859,987 downwards.
TCGAACTTTAGCGAAGACTAATTCTTATAAGTGATTAATAGTCACCTAATAAGAGTTTTCGAGTATAAGTTAACGTTGCCTTTTTTTGAAAAGCCGAACAACGTTTACATTTTTGTATGATTTAATTCGTTGAAACTATTTAATACTCCAGTAGGAATTTTCTTACGTCGATTTGACCAATCCCGATAAAGTAAAGTGTATAATAAGTAAAGGATGTTATTAAATGTTAGGTGAATAAGAATATGAGTCCGTGAGCATCATCACTTCGTCACCCTAAGAGCCTAAATAGAAAAATAAAATACTTCAACTTTATTTATTTATTTTTTGAACAACAAATGCTTATATTAAAATTAAGATCCCCATGGGCTAAGTCGGTTACAAATGCAGAGATACTCGATGATAAACTGATAAGTTAACATAACTGAAGCATAATAAAAGATAGAAGTGGCTAAGGAGAGAAGAAATCCGTAGAAAATCTTCACTTGTAATCCTAAAGCCTGAGTTCGAAAGAACACAAAGAAGTCAATATCGATGTTGAAGAATCAAATTAAGGGATTTTGAGACCAGTTGAGAACTGTCTCTGGAGATGAAAGGATCTCCCGACATTGCAATGAGGTGCGGATAGGCTGCCGGAGTAGAACTACACACAGAGTCGTCGACGGTATAGCTTCTGAAAAATAACAATTGATAGAGTCGGAAAATGCTAAGTCTGAGTGACGTTTCAATTGATAGAGTCGAAAAATGCTCAACGTTTACGTTCAAAGGTTGTACCGTCGACGACTCTGCGTGTAGTCCTACTCCGGCAACTTCAACTTTATTATTCGAAGTTCTTTGGGTCTATTCTTAAATACTTAGACCTTCCGATGTCGAAAAATGCTTACACCTTCATTTCCAAAAGTAATTACTCCATATTTTGCCAATTTTTGTTAACATTATATTTAAATATCTTTCCAAATGTTGACTACAAAAATCAATGTTTTGAAAACCGGACAGAAAACCATCTTGATATAACTAGTGATTGATTAATCGGACCCGGTTCAACCGATAGAATCAATTTTTTATTTTAAGAATTTAATATAGATAACCATATATTTACAATATATATATAGGCATAAAAATAGTTTTACATGTAATATATTTATGCTCTCTTTTATTAATTAGAATAATAAACATAAATTTAGTTGTATATATAAGTGAATACTATATAAACTGAAATTAATAAAAACCAAAAGACTAGTCATTTAAATTATCGTAATTATTTATTTTTACAACTAAAGTCTTAAATTTAATGAAGATAGTAAAATAATAATAGTATATTAAAGCTAAAAAGATATTTTTTACATTCTTTCTTAATTAAATAAAATTCAATAAAACTAATCGAATTATGATAGTCAAACATTAATTAGGAAATATCAAATTTAATAACTGTTGAAAATGCATAAATTATGTGTTTATTTTTTAGAAAGAGTTTTGAAAATGATCTGGATCACCTGTTTTACTAAATTTTAATAATTTTTACTGACTTTTTGCAAATCCAAATTTTAAACCGAACTAGACTCATTTTTTTTTAATGAAACACTGGTTCGTTTTCAAAACCATGGCAACAATTAAAACAAACAGTAGAAGTAATGTCGGTATAGTTTTGCTCGTGATTGTAAATAAACAATTTAGGATGTATTCTGAAAGTCAACAACAGCGAAAGAAAGTTTGAAACAGAAACTGAATGAAGATTAGTAAAATCTGTAACGAATTTCTAGCGTAATCAATTACAGAATGAGTCACTAATCATTAATTAATCACGGTGACGAGAAAAGGAAATTAGTCAACCGGTAATTAAAGTAGTATTAAAGAGAGGTTTCACTCGCTATCGCATTAAATAGACTTTGGCTCTTCCTCCTATAAATCCTCTTCACCATTGGACGATTCCTCTTGTAACAATTACTACAAGCAAATAAAATTACATTAGTATATTTTCGGAATGCATAATTCGAATAATTTTTCAAGTGTTTCAAGAAATTTTGTAAGGTTTTAGCGCTAAATCGCTACTATTTTGTTTTTACCAAACTGAGGAAAATACAATATATTCATTAAAAATGAACCCATAAACAACCATCATACTGAAACTTGAGTATAACATGACAACATTATAACAACTACAAGTAGAATACAATCTTTAGTCACAATCCTAAAATTATCTATAACACTAATTAAACACAGGAGTATAACAAACTATCAACACTAATAAAAACAACACGTATTCCATCACAATTTTCAGAGACATAATTATATGGTAAACATTTTCTCCTTCAAACAACTAATGCAAGCGGTTGTGAATTTATATCTCAATAGTAATTGCCAGAAGTACGAAAAGTAAATGCAATTAACACTTTCATTATAAGAATGAACTAAGGAAAACTCTACATAGACGTATGGTACAAATTCACCTGAAGACATACTGTATATACATGAATGCTGCTTAGAAACCGTTGTTAACTTCGATATCAATGTGATGTATTATGCTCTCAGTCTAAATACAAACTGTATACATGTTTGTAGACCCGCAAGTTTTTTTTTTTTAATGGTAGTGTTTGACTCATTTAAAACTGAAATGCGAATGGCTGAAAGGTGATCATCATCAGATAATATATACTCCGGGAAATAATAACACACATGAATATCCTGATATCCATTGCAGGTTGAAAGTTTTTAAAGAAGGAGATCGTTTAAAATTTAATTCTAGGCGTCTTTGATTTGGTTTGTTTATTATTATTTTTTTTTTACTAGTGGTCTTTCCGCGCTACACGCGGGATGTTGCTTTCCGTTGTTATTTTGTAATTATATTTTGGTGTATGCTATCGGGTAATTTTGTTATATATGTTATAGATTTGAAGTTTTGTTTTTCGCTAACTCCAAATTAGGGATAACATATGTTTTTCAAATATTAAGTTTTCGTATGCTTTCTGATTTGTCACAGTGTGTGACCGGTGGGAGTAATTTTCTTATATTGTAGTTGTGACATGTATTTATATGAACAACAGTCATTTTACGTTTTAAAGAAATCAAAACATTTATGATAAAAAATAAGAAATTTTGTATTTATTTTTCAAATTAGATGATGTTAGCCTTAACAAAAAATATCGAGTTCTTGGTTAGAATTCACTTAAAAACATTTTATACTTTTTTTCATTTCAAAACTTATTCTAAAATTAATATTGTTAATTTAAATGGTGCGAAACTGTTTTAGCAGAAAGAAAACCGATTCATAATCTTGAACAAACAAAAAATGCATGATGAAGAAAGATATGAGTCATGTAAATGAAGGATTCTTTTTGTTGGTAGTAGAAATTGGAGTGATATTAAGATATACTGAAAACTGATGCGTTATTTTATAGACCGACCCTGAAACTTTAGATATCATAGACATTTAGTAAAATTTAAATAAAAGTTTTAAAATAATTTGAAAAGTATGTTTACGTATATTACTTCTTAAAAATTTTGAGGCAAAGATCAATGTTTTACTGGGTTGTGTCTAGAATTGTCTTCAATGATGATCAAATTCATGGCTTTACATGTTATACGTTTTCCTCAATTTTGAATTTATGATAATCCTAATCATCTCTTCTTATCTCACATTTTCCAAAAAAGAAAGCACTTTCTTTTACTTCATCAACAATTTTAATTTAAATAAAAATGAAATCTTGCAATAGTGTGTAATTACTAATAAGTAAACTACTTTGTGAATAACTAATCTTGCGCCATTTTTTTCTTTTGTTATACTAAAATTATACACGAATGCTTTTTTAAAATGTACTCGACACATCATGTTAAACAATTAACTCTCTTTGTTGCTCAAACATATAAGAAACTGCGACATAAAGTTACGTTCAGCTTACTGGTATAGCCTTCCATCCTTATGTGACATCTAATGGGGAAAACTAAAGTGGACAGACTACCCTAAAGTGGCGTTCATAGCTCATAGAACCTTATGATAAGATACAAGTTCCAAACTTTAATTAACAACTCTCAATCTCACCTTTAAATCTCTGTAACTTCTTATTAAATGTAATAAGATATTAAGATGACATACAAAATGGAACTGGCGCACACTGAATAACTGAATCTGGATAAGAAATTTTTTACAAATCCATATCACTTGAAAATATGTTGAGCTTTCACTCGCGATCTACAAACATCTAGAGACCAAGTTTTGCTTTTTTTGCAATCATAATTTCCAAAGACCTTCAGCACTCTTACTAATGTTAAACAACTCCTTAACTGCAAATATTCCGAGAGAACAATTCGGTTTTGTTGAAACTTTAATGAAGTACCACGTGGAATTTTTTCCCACAAGGAGAGAAAAGAAGCCAACTTTATTATTTAAGATACTTTATGTTCTTTTTGCATGTCTTTGTAATTAAAAATAAAAAAATCATATGAAGACCTTTTTTTAAACTTCAAAATTAATGTGATAAAGATATAAAATTCAATATACTCCCTCCGTTTCACTATATTTATCATTTTAAGATTTTACTCATAGATTAAAAAATATTAAATTTTGTATATTTTCCATATAAAAATATTATTACCAATAAACCTAATCACATTTTAACAAATAGAAAAACAGAATAACATATAGATTTAATAAATTTTGTCTTGATATCATCAAACATATTTATTATGAAACAAATAATTGTCATTCTACAATGATAAATAAATTGAAATGTCATTCTACAATGATAAATAAATTGAAACGGAGGGAATAAATTTTAATGTGAAAAATATGGTAAGGATGTAAGAAAACGTATAGAGCGTGCACTAGGGAAAAAATATAATCAACACATATTAAATTTCATTTTAAGTGTAAATTCTAGTCAATAATGGCATAACGATAAATGTATGTAACTCCCTCATTAAAGTAAAATCAATTTCTTCGAGCAGTAAACAGTAATCGTGAGATATTGAATAAAAATTACAGTAATTAATTAAACTTTGAAATTATGGCTTCGAATGATAAAAACAGATCAAGCGGTGCAGATCAAACAGATCAAACGGTTCATGCAGATCAAACAGGACAAGTGCAGGTCAAGTGGGACAAGTGCAGATCAAGCGGATCATGCAGGAGAGATGCAAATCAAACAGTTTATCATAAATTATGAATGACAATATTAGTTCAAAACTAAAGATCGTATATTAAAAGAAATAAAATTATACCAAATATCAAAATAAATATTTTAAATGTTGTAGGATCAGAAATTTTTTGTTAAATTTTTCATAAGATGCTTGTATGCTTCTATTTGTGTTTTCGTTAATCAAAATTATTTTTGAAGAACAAACATCTTAATATTTAATTCTTTATTGATATTTATATATAGAATTGGAGATCAAACAGATTAAATAATTTATTATAAAATATAATTGACAAAATATATTCAAACTATATATCATATATTAAAATAAGAAAAATTACACCAAATATCAAAACAAATATTTCAGATGTTGTAGGTTCAGTCGAAATGTCTGTAAAATTTTTATTAGATGTTTGTACTTCTTCTATTTATTAATTATTTTAAAATATAAAAAATATAATTATTTTTTTGCTGACATTTATGTAGAAAAAATTATATTTTTCGTGGAAAATATTGTGTTTTTTTCGCGATTATACATCATGCTTATAATTTTAAAATGACACAAATAATATTAATGTGAACTATATAGTTTGAGTTGATAATCGTATATTAATTATAATAAATATATTTTAAAGTTAAGTGTTTGTAATTTGTAATAAAACTATTTATTAGTCAAAGGAAAAAAAACAGATCAACACCACCAAATGTTAGCGGATGAGAACTGCATGCAGATCTCCTGTTTTTTTACTAAAAGATAAAAAAAAATGAACTGCATGCAAATCTCATGTTTAAACTGCTTTTACAAACAGAAAATGGTGAATGGTAAACATATTGTAGGAGAACTGCCTATTGCATGAGAACTGCATAATCTTCCCTTGTCCTGCCCCTCCCATTCATAACCTATATAACGTCCGCATTTAAGTTCCCCCAACACTCTGTTTCAACATTTCGGCTCTTAATATTGGCTTCATCTATATAACTCTCTCTGCGTTTTTTACACATCCCATTAGCCTCTCTATCTCTAGTATGGCTGCTGATGTCAGCTCCATCGCACGGTTACTAAGCGGTCACAAAGATGATCGAACGGTGGCTAAAGAATCCTCCGGAACGAAAACTACGGCGGCACCGATGACTCGGGATCTTCTTGGAAGCGGCAGAGGAGGAGGTGATAGGTCACTGGAGCTTGACCTTGACCTTCAAGTTCCCACCGGCTGGGAGAAACGTCTCGATTTGAAGGTTCATTTTTTTATTTATCTCTTGGCTTTGTAGTTTTTTTTTTAATTATTAAAAAAAAATATTTGTATATCCGTACGTCTGAGTTCTCTCAAGAACTATATATATTTTTTGTTAAAAAAATTTTACTTGGTATGTTTTAAATAAAATTTGAACATATAACTTATGAGATGCTTATACCCTAATCTAAGAATTTTAACCATTAGATGTTGGTTTGTAATATTGTCATAACAGTCTTATGTTTGAATTGCAGAACTTGAAATCAATAAGAATCACTCTCTTATTAGCTTAAGAAACTTACTCAAAACTTAAGCAAAACAAAACCACAACTCTCTCCAATGCCACAACTCGACATAGGATATATATAAGGTTAAGTTATGTTTATCCTAATCCTATTAAGAAAACACAATATTTAGATAACTCCTAAATAATCTTGGATTAGGATGAATCCCTTTCTTTTCTCTCAAGCTTTATTCAAGCTTACACCAACAGTCTCCTCCTTAAGCTTGAACTCTTCTTTCTTCAAATCTTGAACTCCAATTAAAACACTCATCTCCTTGTGTTTTATCCTTCCCAAAGCCTTAGTGAGTATGTCTGCCTTCTGCTCACTTCCAGGAACATGTTCCACCTCGATTAACTCTCTCTCAACACATTCTCTAATATAATGGTATCTTGAGTGAATGTGCTTGCTACGTCCATGAAAGACTGGATTCTTAGAGAGTGCAATAGCTGAGCGATTGTCAATCCTTATCGCTGTTCGATTGTATACTGCACCAGTGATCTCCCCAAGAATATCTTGTAACCATATGGCCTGTCTAGCTGCTTCTGTCCCTGCCATAAATTCAGCCTCACATGACGACAATGCCACTGTGTCCTGCTTCTGAGAGCACCAAGAAATTGGTCCTGTACCGAGATAGAACACATGTCCAGTAACACTCCTCCCATCGTCTGGATCTGTGTTATACGAGCTGTCACTGTAACCAATTAGTCTTAGGGACTCCAGACAATGATCGATCATACTTCAAACCCCAAGTCATCGTCCATTGTAAGTACCTTAAGCACTGTTTTAAAGCTGTTCCATGAGGTTCTTTTGGGTTTGCCATAAATCTGCTGAGAACACCCACAGAGTAGCTTAAATCCGGCCTAGTATGCAACAGATACCTGAAGCATCCAATCACCTTTCTATAACTACGAGCATCAACGTCATTCTCCTTCTCAAACTTAGCTAGCTTAAGACCCATCTCCATTGGCGTTTGTACTGGATTGCACATCTTCATACCAGCTTCCTCTAGGATCTTGTTAGCATATCGATGTTGAGACAATGTAATACCTTCACTGTTTTGCTTAACCTCAATGCCCAAATAGTATGTAAGCAATCCCAAATCAGACATCTCAAACGTAGTTGCCATCTCAAGTTTGAATTCCTTGATCAGCTTAAGACTTGTTCCAGTAACAAACAAGTCATCAACATAAACAGCAACTATAAGTATCTCATTATTCACCTCTTTACGATAGACTGATGGTTCCTTCAGACAACGGTTGAAGTGAAAATCCAAAAGAACTGTGTTGAGCTTATGATTCCAAGCCCTCGGTGCCTGTTTGAGCCCATACAGCGCCTTCCTCAACTTATAGACTTTATGCTCACTTCCCTTGATCTCAAAACCTTCTGGTTGGCTAACATAAACTGTCTCTTTCAACTCTCCATGCAGGAATGCTGTTTTAACATCTAAATGATGTACTTCCCATCCGTTTGAAGCTGCTAGATTGATCAGCACTCTTATCGTCTCAATTCTTGCTACAGGGGCAAATACTTCCTCATAATCAATGCCATGTTGCTGCACATATCCCTTAGCGACCAGACGAGCTTTGTACTTATTAATACTCCCATCGGCGTTTCGTTTGAGTTTGAATACCCACTTGAGCCCAATTGGCTTTACTCCCTGAGGCAAGTCTACGAGTTTCCAGCAATCAAGCTTTTCAATCGAGGCTATCCTTACAAGCACAAATCCACTCCTTAAACCTTTTAGCTTCTGCAAAACTATTAGGCTCATCGTTCATGCACATCAACAGCTTTTCTCCTTCAATATCACAGAGCAACACATAATCTTCTAAGTGTTTCGGTTTATGCCGTTGCCTCTCTGATCTTCTTAGTATCTGTAGATCATCTCCATCAGACTCTTCTTCGTCACTGACTCTTTCTTATTCTTCTTCAACTTCGTTGATTCTAGACTCTATTTTCACGCCGTGTTCTGTTTCAACTTCAGCAGTATGCTCTGTTTCGATGCTTTCACTCTCTTGTATTCCATGATTTCCATAAGTTCCCAGTGTCACTTTGAACCTTCCAACTGGATTTATATCAGTAGCATCTTGCTTCCAATTCCATCCTTTCGATTCGTCGAATACGACGTCTCTACTCACCACAATATGTTTCTTCTTTGGATCAAGCAAGCGATAAGCTTTTGATCCTGGTTCTGTCCCAAGATAGATTAACAGTCGTGACCTGTCGTCAAGTTTCTTCAAGAACTTAGCTTCTATCTTGGCGTAACACACACAACCGAAAGTACGCAAGTGAGAGACATTTGGTTTCTTCCCTTTCAAGACTTCATAAGGTGTTCTGTCCTTCAATGCTCTTGTAGCTACACGATTAAGCAAGTATGTTGAGTGTCTGATTCCTTCTCCCCATAGATAGTTTGGAACATTCATATGTTTCAAACAGCTCCTTGTCATCTCAAGCAGAGTCCGGTTTCTCCTCTCAACTACTCCGTTCTGCTGTGGGCTATATGGAGCCATAAGATGTCTCTTGATACCTGAAAGATCACAGAACTCATTAAACTCTAGAGAGACAAACTCTCCTCCTCTGTCAGTTCTGAAAGTTTGAATCTTCATCTTTGTCTCTTGCTCGACCAAGTTCTTAAAAACCTTAAACTTCATGAATGCATTACTCTTCTCCTTAAGAAGTATGGTCCACATGTATCTTGAGTGATCATCTATCAGAACGAAGATGTATCTATTCCCAGCACTTGTACTTGGTGTTATAGGACCACATAAGTCACCATGTACAAGCTCAAGAAACTTTTCAGCTCGAAAGTTTGTTGTTTTGGGAAAAGATTGTCTTGCTTGCTTGCCAAGCAAACATGAACCACATACTTCCTTTTCAATGTTAATCTTTGGAACGCCAACAACAAGTGCCCTTTGAACCATTGCTCTCATTGTTTCCCAATTTATGTGCCCGAGTCGAGCATGCCATCTGCAGGAATCACTCGTAGTTGCAGTAAGAAGACTCGTCGCTTCTCTCACCCTCATCCGTACCTTGTAAAGCCTGTTCTTTGCTCTCATAGCCTTTGCTATCATCTTTCCATCACGATCGTGCATGAGTAAATAGTTATTCTTCATTCTTATGTCACAGCCGGACTCCGTTGCTTGCCCCAATGAGATGATATTGCTTCTAAGATCTGGAATAAAATACACATCTGTGATTCTCCTTGCTTCTGCATTCCTGTCAATGAACTCTATTGATCATTTTCCCTTTATATCAATACGAGAATCATCACCAAACTTGACTTTTCCAGTGCTGGATTCATCAATCTTGGCAAAGTATCTCTTATCTCCACTCATGTGGTTTCTAGCTCCGTTATCAAGATACCATATATCTTCTCCATTAGTTTCCTCATATTCACTTGGCGTTATCTTGTCCTCGTTTAGATAAACTATCTCGTGAAGCATGAGTTCCTCAGCCTGTACAGTATCATCCTTCTCTTGTTCTTGTGTCTCCTGAAGCTTCAGTAATCTGTCCGGGCAATCTGATGCATAATGACCAGCTTTGTCACATCTGTAGCAAATTACTCGAGAGGTATCCTTTTGTGCATATGTATTTGCTCTTCCTCTTCCTCGACCTCTGTTATTCCATCTTCCTCCACGACCTCTGTTTCTCGAGTCATTATTATAGCTTCTACTATCATTCTCATAACCACGGTTCGACTGTGACTCAGCATACATCAACTTTCCTTGCTCATCTGATGTTCCTGCTTCTTCTTCTTCTGCAATCCTCTCTTCATATGCCTTAAGCCGACCCACTATATCCTCAAAGGGTGTCGTTTTTAGATCAAGGACTTGCTCCAGTGAAGCCACCATATGAATGTACTTCTTCCTAGGAAGACCCTTTAAGAACTTCTTGACTAGTTTAGATTCTTCGATCTCTTCTCCATATGTGATTGCCTTTGATGAGATCTCAGATAACTTGCCAGTGAAGTCATCTATGGTCTCCGTGTCTTTCATCTTCAAACGATCAAAGTCTGCCATGAGTGTCTGCAATCGAGCTTCTTTTACTCTCTCTGCTCCAATATGCCTTGCTTTAATCGCTTCCCACACCTTCTTTGCAGTACTTAATTCTCCAACTTGCAACACCAATGTCTCTGGGATTGATTGAAACAGCAGTGCCATAGCTACATCATTCTTCTCCTCGTCTACCGCTTTCTCTTCGTCCACAGATTCGTTTTCAATCAGATCCCATGCCTTATGAACTTTGAGTAGAACTCGCATCTTCAAAGCCCACACCGTGTAGTTGGTTGAAGTCAGTATAGGACATTTGATTGAGGAAGAACCTCCCTCCTTCTTCACCGAAGTCGTTGCCACCGTTAAGTCGCTCATAATGATTCGAACTCAAGCTCTGATACCACAATATTGTCGTACAGTCTTATGTTTGAATTGCAGAACTTGAAATCAATAAGAATCGCTCTCTTATTAGCTTAAGAAACTTACTCAAAACTTAAGCAAAACAAAACCACAACTCTCTCCAATGCCACAACTGGACATAGGATATATATAAGGTTAAGTTATGTTTATACTAATCCTATTAAGAAAACACAATATTTAGATAACTCCTAAATAATCTTGGATTAGGATGAATCCCTTTCTTTTCTCTCAAGCTTTATTCAAGCTTACACCAACATGTAAAAGTGAAATGGAATAATCATAGAGATAGATTTTTCGATGGATGAATTGATTCTTGTGTTGTGGTTTGTGAACAGTCAGGGAAAGTTTATTTGCAACGATGCTCATCGTTTTTAACCAATCAAACAGTACCGACGTTTCAAGATTTGAATATTCCTCTGAGTCCATGCAACTCTCAAACGAAGCCATTGCTAAACCTCTTCGACGACACCACGCCATCTCTTTCCGACCATCCTATCTATTTATCGCCGAACCGTAGTTTCCAGAGCGTCTGCAAGCTAGACAAGGTTAAATCAGCTCTAGAGAGAGTAGAAAGAGATCCGGTTATGTTAAAGAAACGGCAATCGCCGGACGACGATCATAATAATCATAAGGTGACGACGGAGATTAATGGGTCACCGGTGGCGGCAGGATGTCCCGGATGTTTGTCTTACGTTCTGGTGACGAAGAACAACCCTAGATGTCCGAGATGCGATACCATTGTTTCTTTGCCTTCAAATTCTAAGAAGTCTAGGATTGATCTCAACATATCAATCTGAAACATGAGGTTTAAATATGGAGAATTTTTATTTTTATTTTTATTTTTATTTTTGAGGGTTTTGATGATTTGTTGTAAATGAAATATTAAAATATGGAAGAGATTTTTTATTTAGTACAAAAATATGTAATTCATGATTTAAATTGTATATTACGATTGTACTAGGTACTTGTCCGCACCTTGTGCGGGATATATGTCCAACAATATTAAATGTGCTTTTCGTATTAAAAAATTTCACCAGAATGATAAATAATATATAATATTTTTAGTGTGTTAATCTTTAATTTTAAGCGTTATAATATAGACCATATTTCACTATATCTCATATACTTTGTATTTTTTGTTTCTCTTTTCTTTTTCTTCTTTCTCTTTTTTTCCTTTTGCTCTCTTTTTTTCTATTTTCTGATTTATACTATGAAAATAAACCAGAAATTCAATTATAAAACCAAATCAGTCGTAATCCTATTCAAAAGCTTCTAAGGTTATTAGGTTTTTCTGTTAGAATATGAGTTTGAAGGTCTGTATACTAAGACTTTAGTGGGTTTTATGGTTTGGTTTGCGTCTAGGCATTCAGTTTGATTTTGGTTCAAATATTTTGGGTTCGGTTGCTTATTTCAGTTTTCGGTTCGGTTAGGGTAGCAAAGTTAGGAACCGGATAATATTAGGAAAAATTTAAGTCTAGTTTGGTTCCACTTTGGAGGATAATTTCTGATAGTTTAGAGTTTTTCAGGTTAAGTATTAGTTAATTCGAGTTGTTTGGGTAAAAAATATCAGGTTATTTGGACAATTTTAAATATTTTAGGTTTAAAATATTCAGCTAAATACTATAATCAAGATAATCTTCACATGGATAAACTGTCATCCTACAGGTACGACACGCAACAAAATACCACTTTGAAGTAGTTTCAATGGAAATAAAGTGTAACACATTTTCCCACCTATATAAACAAACAAATCAACTTCACATAAAACTAAATTCATCAATAACTTCAGTTGACATCCGTTAGTTGTAACCAAAACTATTTAGTAAATGGAACATACCTCATTCGATACATTCAATGCACCGATAGTTTTTATTGGATTCTTAATGAAAAACTCATCATATAAATCTACTCTTATAAGCGTAGATTTTGGATCAAAGTTTTCTCTAGTAATAGCCAAATCATCATTGAGCAATTTGGATTTGAAGTCGAGCACTTCTTGTAGTTGTGGATAAAAAAGAATTTCAGTGGCATTGAATACATTAGAAACAATAACAGCTCCTAAAACATCAACATAATTACAACAAAATTTAACAATATTATCAGTAATTTAGATGTTAGATTCTGTGGGAAAAAACACCTCTGAATTCTCGAACACAAACAAATCGAACAACACAGACAATACATGATGCTTCATTAGATTTAAAGAAATATGATACTTCCTTTGCATACCCAGACCACAACATACATGTTAAACGTGTATCACTAAATATTTAAAATACAAAGCAGTATAAGATTATTAAAATAAAATAATATAAAATTAAAAGCTGAATAAAACTTATGTTATGTCACAAATTGTTAATTTTAGCTTAGTTGTTGATTTTCCTTTTGCCATGAGATCTTCTAAAGGTCCAACATTCACAACTTCACCAATAATACCTATAACAAAAAACATTAGAATAAGGAACTGGTGAAAAAGAGAATATAAATAGGGACACATCAATTTAAAACACTATGATATAGAAAATTTACCGATCAAGACTTCGTTTTCATACTCACATCCTAATATTTCTTTAAAATCTTTGAAATAATTATTTGGCAACTCTTTTGGAAAATCATCACAAGGAGTGATTTTGGTTATTCTATATAAAACTTAATCTTAAAATGAAGAGGATTCGTTCTATATTCTCTTGTATAATCATTGATGGTGAAATTATTCAGAATTAAAGAGTCTCTTTGAAATAACTTAGATTTGAAGTTACTAAGAGAATAATGCTTTTGTATTCTTTTGTTTAGATTCTATTAGCTCTCGATAATTACTAAGTCAGCGGCGCATAATCAATATAATAACTAACTAAAATATTTTGATAATGTTTTTGGTCAAACATATATTTTACCGGACTATAATCAATATAATAACCAATTAAAATATTTTGATAATGCATTTGGTCAAACATGTATTTTATCGGATTATTATTAGTTAATGATTTATAATGATCAACAAAAAGTTAAAAACATGTTAGATAAGTATTATGAATAAAAATATTATGAAAAAATATGATTTAAAACTAAAAAATATGAAAATTACCTAAAATCGTGGAGGACATGACACCTCAGCAAAATTACTTCTTAAATAATAGTATAGATTGATGTTTAACTCTTTTTTTTCGCTAGCCATACACTTAATTTCATACTTTGAATAATCCAAAGTCCATGCATGGTAATGTTTTTTCAAGTTGATGGTTGCTTGGACGGTTGTTATATTCATTCATTATATTATATATATATATATATATATATATATATATATATATATATATATATATATATATATATATATATATGCTTAACTTGGATCTAAATACCTCTCTTAATTTGTTTTGTTGTCAACACCTCTCTCTTAATTATCAGAGTGGTTATGATTTTCTATAAAAAGTAATACTATAATTAAGAAAATTGATGACTACTAAATGAAACTATGTAGTGGTTTGCTTGCATGATCCCTTCAACAAACCAATAAACAGATTGAAAATAACATTCAAACTGTGTTTCGACAAATTTTTTATTATAGAAAGGCCCACTAAATTGGACAACTTTATAAAACAAAACGATGAAATTTAATGTTATATAGTATATTAGTAGTTTTCTGTTGTTAAGAATGGAATATTTAATTTGTAGTATCATAAAAGGTCATTCAAAACTATGCTGACCTAAAATAAATTGCATAAAGTACTAAAATATTAAAATCCAATATGTAAACTTTTTATTATATATATAAAAGCGTCAACGACGTCAGGAAACGTAGAAATATTACAACATCAACACTCAAGTTATCAACATATATATGTATAACTATATTTGATATGTTACAAACGATCAACATATATACATGGTAATGTTAGAAAAACATATATATGCATGGCCCTTTCAAAAGAAAAATCATAAAAAAATCATTTCATAAAACATATATACATGGACTATACGGTCGACGAGTAGATGAGTTTGATTATGGTAGAATTTATATAAACCAGAATGGGACCAGAACTAATAGTATTATTATTTTTTTGCAAAAAACTAATAGTATTTCGTACTTAGTATTTTGGCATTTAAGATTTTCTGTATCAGTAGCATTTAAAGTCATTCCTGATACGTATAATAAATGTTGTTATGTTTGTTTAACCGTAGAATACTATATGGTCAAAACTCAAAAGGAAAATATATTTTTTTACGAATTTTTATTTTTTATGAAACTTAAGAATATAAAAATTTGTACGTCAACATACTTACGTTAAGTCTATAATTTCAAAAAAAAAAAAAAATAATAATAATAAATCATTTTCTAGAAAAAAAAGGTAAAGTCACGTGAGAAAATTTGATGTGGTGTAAATTTGAATTTGGATCTTTAGGAATCTACGGAACGCTTTGGAAATATAACTAGTTAACTGATGGTTGCATGTAAGATAACAATTTAAAGTTTTTTTCTGGTGAAAAAAAAAAGGTTCTTTCTCATGGATTTTAGAGTATTATGGATCTGAAAAATAAGAAAGAAATGAAAGAAACTGAGAATTAAAAGTCGGAAAGTCATCCTAATGGAAATAAATTCAATTAATTGGGATTGTGACATCTATTTAATTGTGATATCAATGCATTTGCATGCTTACATTTATGAGTTTTGGTATTTCCTTTACGAAAACCTTTAAAACTTATGTGACAAAAAGAAAAACCTTCAAAACCCACGTGTCAGCTTATGTCATCTTTCATTACTGATTTTGGCCTTATTATTACTAGCTGCATAACCCCCGCGCAAGCGCGGGGCCGGGATCTGTGTTTTGTTCGGTTGTTGGTTTAGTGGGTTATTCTAATAATGATGAAATGAAAAGAATGTAGCAAGAGTGCAAAGTGAAAATAATGTATATATAATGTGTTAAATATTATTTATATGCGAAATAAGGTTTATAAGAATAACTAAATTATAATATAGTTTTTAGTGTATAAAAAATAGATGTCTATATTGTTTTTTTTTTATGTTGGAAATAGTTTTTATATCGGATGTCAAAACTTGATATAAATATTTATTTATAATATTTATATTTGTACTAAACGATTTATCAATTTAAAAATAACTTTAATTTAAGCTAATATTTGTTGTTTGGGTTTCAATAGATAGGTTTGGATATGTTTTTTTGTAAGTTTGGATTTTGTTCATGAATAATGTGGTTTTTTTCTTTACGGCGTCATCGACTGTGGAAATCCATCCGCCGGAGTCTGATAAAATTGAAATTATAGTAACTATTAAAAATGGAAGAGAAATTACATTGTTATTTTATAAATAACAAAACTACTTATTTTATTTTATTTCACATACATAATTTTTTGAAAATATATATTAGGAAATATGTTCTAACAGTAAAAATATATATTAGGACATGATAGTGCCGCGTGAGACTCGTTTTTTTTTCTTTTTTTTGGATATTCGTTTTTTGATCCATTTTTAATTGTTATATATTAGGACATGATAGTGCCGCGTGAGACTCGTTTTTTTTTCTTTTTTTTTGGATATTCGTTTTTTGATCCATTTTTAATTGTTATATATTAGGACATGATAGTGTCGCGTGAGACTCGTTTTTTTTTTTTTTTTTTTGGATATTCGTTTTTTGATCCATTTTTAATTGTTTTTGGGTTTGAGTTCGTCAAACTTTAGGATTTTTTCACTATTTTGGGCTTTAAACAATAAGTCCAGAGGGAAAAAAACATTAAAACTAAAAAGCCCATATGATAATAATCTAAACGAAAAAACTAAAATACATAACAGCTGCGTGGTTTAAACCCACACACTTGCAGACTTAATTAAATGCCTTATACCACTTTGATAAAGTGTATTCATTGTTCATAGTCATTTTAAGAAAACTATAAACTTTTAAAATTTAAATACGTGGGGCCCACTCGGCTGCTGATGTGGATAACCTTAGGAGCTTCAAAAGTGAATCATTATTATATAGATTATCATTACATCTTTGCTTTTCAGGTAAAACATCAAAAAATGAAAAAAATATCATATTAAAATGTAAAATTTGCCATATTTTAATGTGAATATCTTTCTTGCTAAATCATGTGAATATCATAAACATCATTGTTTATTGGTATGTAAGTAAATTCTTTAAAACAATAAAATATATAAAATGCATGAAAGAAGAAGAAAACAGAAAATTAATGATATATATATATATATATGTATGTATTTCAAGATATTTTTAAACGTTTTGGATTTTTTCTGAATTATTATTATGTTAATAGATTAGTTTCGATTTAAGATTTTTAATTTGATTAGAATGTTGTCATGACTGTTTTTTTTTTAAATATACAGTGAAAATTTCAAATAATAATTAGTCAACTGAAAAAAATGAAAACGGTTCACTTTCACTGTGGAAACGTTTAGATTTGGAATACAGAAAACAATTATTTTATTCTATAAGACGTTATTTTCTATGTTGGAATTTTATCCCTATAGAGACCTTTTTAGAGCACCATTATCCCTGACATCCCTAATAGAATGCTTAATCAGTTTTTAGCAATAAATGTGTGTGAGTTTATCTAAGAAACTTTTTAATTTTTATCCTCTAATACAAGTATTTTATTTAGGAGTTCTTCAAAAAAATTTAAATTTTGGAAGAAGAATGTTTGATCATGTGCTTAGATATCTAAATCAAACTATTCTAGTAGCAGGAAAGAACACTACATATAATGTTCCCATACTACGACAACGTAGGCCTCATCTTGATCTCACTACCTTTTCATCTAGATCTTCAAGCCATAAACTCCTATCAGCTATTTATTCACTCATGTTTCAAAACTAACCTGAAGTCCTTACGCTTTATAAATCAGAATGCAAGTGAATGATTGTAATACAATCCCCCATCCCTGAGGTTCCTGCCTTTGCAGTCATTTGCAAGTGTCCTTCCTTTGTTCACCACGCAACTGATCACCACCAACATTTTCCCTGTTATTCACCTAACCATAAGACCACACAATCAATAAGTTCAGCTCCCAAACAAAACCATTCTCATACAACTAAAGTGTGTATTACAGTCTATGTATCCTATTAGTTTCTCACATACACAAAATGAAACTCTAACTGGTAACAGTTAGAAGCAAAAGCACTAAACTTGCAATCTCAAACAAAATATAAACTTCCAAAGCTATAATTTTATCAGTCCTGATATTGCCTTTGATGTAAAATAAAAAAAAAGAAGAGTCTTTGCAGCAAAATAAATCCAATAAGAAACAGAGAAAGAAAGCAAAGAACAAAAAACCTGGGACACTTTCAAAACAAGAGACATCGAGAATCTATCCACGGGGACACCGTTCTCGAGCATCAAACAGAGCAAGAACAGAGCTTTTATCAGATAGACTCTTTGAGAGTGTGGGACTTGGATTGTTTTCCCAGAAAGAGAGAGGAAGAACAAGCACCGCTGCTTCTTTCTCTTAGTTAAGCTCCGATGCTTAAGATAATTGTAATTTTTTTAATTACAAAAAAACCTAAGTATCCTACTTAAGCGCTCCTGTAAATGCTGCTCTTAGGTCCATTTAAACTTAGCGCTTTCCGTACAAGAGCCTCTCCCATTAAAAAGAGACTTTTATCTCTATTTTGTGCACCAGACACTGTTATCTCTCTGATACTTTTCTTCTCTTATTTTTTAATTGAGGTTTTACGATCTGTAAACCCTATAGGGTTTACGATCTTGCTACTACTGCTGACTTAGCGTTGTATAATGGGGAAAAGTTAATGTAAAGATAAGAGGATTTGAAGTTCGTCGAAGAGAACACTAATCACGCCCGATTCATCACTCGTATTGACACCACTGCTATTAACAATTCCAGTTTCATATTCGTTATGTGTTAGTGGTTGTTTAGTTGCTCCATACTCTGACTTAGCGAACAAGTTTAGTATTCAATGCGTATTCGGAAGCTATTAGCGAAAGGGATACGATTATCCTATTTGATCAGACTGTTGGAATGAATAATAGAGATCTTGTTTACTTTTTATATGCAGTGGTTATCTTCAGTATCTTTATTGGTGATGTATTGTTTCTGTTGATGCCAGGCGATGCGCAGGTAGGTCCTCAGATTTTGGGGCATTTATTAAAGATATTAACTAAGTTTAAAAAAAAAAATTTGGAGGTCTAAACAAATTTTATTGGAAGCATATAGTTATGTAATTTTCTTAAAAAATTGAGACCCTAAAAAGCCAATGTTTCATTAGGCATTGCCTAGGACCGCTCCTGGTAATCAATGCGTTGGTAAACATAAACAGTGCAGGATAGGTATAAGGAATAACGATCAAAGAAGAACGCACATCAAGAAGAGAAAGAGAGTAACGAGATCCAAATGGATCCTGTTGATAGATGGAAAACGCCACTATCGAATTGGTAATCAGCGTACACTATTGTTAAATGACGCAGTTTTACGATTCTCATATTTGGTTATTCTATGTTCCAGTGACAAAGACGTCAAAACTAGCTAAGGGTGACACAAATGAAGTAGAAGAGGATGTTCTTGAAGGTAAAAATGTGGGAACCAAAATTCATACTATCGTTTTTCCGTAAACTAAAGAAACTTAAGGAAACCCTAATTTTCCAGAGGTCCCAGATCTCTGCAGAAACACACTAAAACGAAAAAGATAAACAGAATATAGATGAAGAAGTTGGGAAAGGCTATTATTGATATGATAAAGAGATTGAATGCTGTTACAACAAAGAGAATCGCGGAACTTAGACAACCAAACGTTCTAAGAATCCGACTTGCTAATCTAGCCACCTAAGTCCTAAATTCGTCTAAGCTAACAACTGTTTTTCTAGGTCTAAAAAGCTCTGCCTCCTCTTGACACCGGACTTATGCTTATATACTCTTCCTCTAGACGGTTGGTCTTTCCTTTTCCGCCCCGATTTGTGTTTATCGGAAATCTTCCATTTTTCTCGATCTTCCCATTTTTCCTTGGAAAACTTCTATTTTATCTTCAGACTTGAAATTTATTTATTCCTGCGAATAATGGATAAACCTTCATCATATCTTTGGGCTGGATTTCGTCTAAAGTCACGAGTGGGCCTTTATCGCGTTTTAAAACATCTCGAGTCAATCAAAGAGTTTAGTAACTTTCGGTGTTTCGTTTAACCGTTACCGTTTTATACGATTTACTCGAGTCTTTAAGCAAAAACAGTTTTTAACGGTTTTTATCGTAAAGTTCCAACAAGAATACGGATCAAGACAAAACGAGAGAAGTTTCGATCACGGTTCAGACTATAACCGAGTTGAAGGGCATTGGTGCGGATGATAAGACCAGCTCGCCGCAACTCGCTGAGCTGGTCCTGGTCAGCTCTCAAACCGGCAAGCTGGGTTGGCCTGTCCAGCTTGCCGTCTTGGCGAGCTGACTGGTCATGGTCAGCATGCCAAGCCGGCGAACTGGGTTGGCCCGTCCAGATCACCGTCTTGGCGAGCTGACCGGCCGTGGTCAGCTAGCCAAGCCGGCGAGCTGGGTTGGCCCGTCCAGCTTTCCGTCTAGGCGAGCTGACTGGCCGTGGTTAGCTCGTCAACCCGGCGAGCTGGATTAGCCCGTCCAGCTCGCCGTCTTAGGGAGCTGACTGGCCGTGGTCAGCTTGCCAAGCCGGCGAGCTGGGTTGGCCCGTCCAGCTCGCTATCTTGGCGAGCTTACTGGCCGTGGTCAGCTCGCCAAGTCGGTGAGCTGGGTTGGCCCGTCTAGATCGCCGTGTTGGCGAGCAAACTGGTCGTAGATGATCAGCTCGCCAAGCCGGCAAGCTGGGTTGGCCCGTCTAGCTCGCCGTCTTGGCGAGCTGATCGTCTATCCGGCTTTAGTTCGTTTCTTGTCTTCTTGACTCGAGATTCTTCAGGAGAATATAAGAAGAAGTAATCGTAGACGTTGATTTCGAGATTACCATTTTTGGCCTCTGCAGTTAGCCCCCCCCCCACCTCGCAAGTTTGAGTATGGTTCTTGCAGGCGAGTAGAGTTATTAATCAGAATATACGGCTTCGATCGTCTCTTTTTTTTTTGAAGAAGAAAGTTGATTATTTTACTGCAGAAAAAGACTCCTCCCTGTTTTTCTATATGTATTGGATCATCACTTCTCTTTTTCTTCACATATCCTCAACTTCTCAAACGTCCTCCAAATTCTCTCTAGGAAAATTTCCTTTTCAAGATGTCTTCTCCCAATGATGATCAACAAAACCGCGAGGACTTGGTCAACGACAATTTCAAAGCAGGCCCGCCGGAATTGTCCGCTGCTGTTCCAGCTCATATCTCAGAGTTCCTTACGTTTCAGCGTGAGATGGATTGCTGCGACGCTGACGAAGTGTCAAGCCCAGCTCGTGCAACTCCGACGGATCTTCCTGTTCTTGTGGAGGCATCACAAGTTGTTCCGGACAAGTCGGCAAGTGTTTCTATGGAGCCTGCGGCGAATTCCATTGCCAAGCCGTCGAGTTCCTCTTCCATCCCAACTCCCACTGAGGTCGAACCATCCGTGGTCATGATGCGTTCTCGTTCGGCCAAGAGAGAGATTGTTTTGGGGCTGTCGGCGCTTAGTGCGACGCTGGCGTTTTCGGCCAAAGGTCGTAAAGGACCTTGCGCGAACCCTGATACGACCAAGAAGAGGAAAGGTACGAAATGTTCGGAGGCTGGTCCCTCATCGAAAAAGGCGCTGAGCTTGGGCCTGATATCGCAGCATCGAGCCATGGTATAGACTTGCGAGTACACCTCTATCATTTTTTTTAATTTGGTGTCTAATCGTTTATTTTATTGCTCAGTTTGTTTCGTTAATCGATGAAGTGATTAACGAATTTGGGTCCGAGTTCGAGCGTTTGGCGTGGGAGGTGAAGGTGAATTTGAAGGTGATGTTAAGGCTTTGCGATGACTAATTGGCGTTCATGTTGCATGTTGTGATGTTAACCTGATTTCATACCGATTTAAAGTCCGCGATAGGTTCTCGGCTTATACGACTTGTCTGGTCAGAATCGAGCATCCCCGAAGGTCCTGACCAAAATTTGATTTCTTTATAGCGCTATTACCGTTATGTCGGTGTATGAGAGCTATCTCTACGAGATAACTTAAGTTTGTTTAGAACTGTTGCGAGTTTGTTGTGATCAGCGACAAACTTAGGTGGTAGATGTTACTGTTGCTTGGACCTTCGCGAAGGATATGTATCTTAAGAAGTTTTGTATGTTTTATAGTCATGGATGGACTGTTTTTTTTTTCAATATGGGAAAAACGGTTTCCTGAATATTGGCGACGTCTCGCTATATTCAGAATTTCGCTTTTCTTTTTGCCGTGTCGTTGAAAATTGTTTGAGATATTTTGAGTTTGAAATTTCGGGAGTATACTTCCCCTCCTTTTAACGAGGGGGGCAGCTGGTTTCGCCTTGCGACGAGGTGCCTACGTACCCTTTATTAGGGATCAAGCCGTCTCGTGGTTCAGATTTTTGCGAAGCGTGTTGCTTAGTGATAGTACTTTTTGAGGTGCATTGCGTTCCATGATCGAGAAATTTTGATGTCCTGCATGTTTGCGATTTCATACGCGTCCGGCCGGACCAGCTTTATGACCTTGTATGGTCCTTCCCAGTTTGCTCCCAGTTTCTCCACATTTTGTTCTGCAGTGTTTTGGAAGACTTTTCGTAACACTAGTTCACCTTTTTGAAATCTACGGCCTCGTACGTTCCACTTGTAGTATTTTGCGGCCGCTTGTTGATAATTCTGAACTAGTACGAGGACCTGGTCCCGTCGTTCGTTAATCAGATCGAGTTCATCGAGCAGCATCAGATTATTCGGCTCCTCTATTTCCGGGAGTAGCCTCCTGCGTACTCCCGGGAATTCAACTTCTACCGGGATCATGCATTATGTTCTGTAGACGAGGGCGAATGGGGTTTCGCCTTCGATGCAACATAAAACTCCTTTGATCTCCTTTGCCCATTTGCCGTTTTTGGCATCAAGGCGTTTTTTGAGGCCGTCGAGGATAGTTTTGTTAATGGTCTCGGCTTTTCCGTTGCCCTTAGGATATCTTGGAGTTGATTTCGTCAGTCGTATTATCCATTTCTCGCAGAAGGCTTCGAATCTAGTCGAAATAAACTGAGACATGTTATCCATTACGATTTCATAGGGGACTCCGTGCCTGAAAACAATATTTTTCCACATGAAATTTTTGACTTGGACGTCTTTGATGCTTGCGTAAGAATCTGCCTCGACCCATTTGGAGAAAAAAAATCGGCCAGGACTAATAAGAAACGTTTTTGTTTTGATGCATGCATAGGCCTGACTATATCCATTGACCATCACATGAACGGATATGGTGCCTAAATGGACGAGAGAACATCTGCCGGTTGATGGATAGTCTGGGTGTGTCTTTGGCACTTTTCACATTTTTGTGATAAATCCTCGCAGTCTTTGACCATTGTCGGTCGGAAATATCCGTGACGCTTGATTTTTATTGCGAGGGATCTCCCACCAGAATGGTTTCCGCAGGACCCGGAGTGCACTTCTATTATTCATTCTGCCTTTTCTCCTTACACGCAGGTCATGAATGGTCTGGAGAATCTCCACTTATAAAGATCTCTGTCGACTAGAACGTATGTTTTGGGCCGCCCATTTTTCTGACAGGAGTTCCCCGTTGGTTATGTACGCGAGGATCGTTTTGATCCACGGACGGCTGAACCCGTAACTGGACTGGTCCGCGGCTGGCCGATCATCGTCTTCATCGATGTCGTCTTCCGCTTATTTGATCTGATTTACGACTATGAGTGGTCCGATACTAGGGTGTTCGATGAACTCCACGGGGATTACCCTGCTCATACTCGGTATTCGATATCATACTCGGTCAGCTCGATTGCCCATTTTGCAACCCTTCCAGACTGGCTAGGGCGGTGAAAAATTTTTCGGAGAGGAAATGAAGTGGGTACGACGATAGTGTGAGATTTGAAATACGGTCTTAGTTTTCTTGCCGACATCACCACCGCTAATACCAATTTTTCCATCATCTGATATCGCGTTTCCGCATCCAGCAAAGTTTTACTTACGTAAAAGATTCACTTTTGCTCACCGCGTTCTTCCCGGATGAGGACACCACTTACGGCCGTTACTGACACTGCGATGTAGAAGAATAGCGGTTCCCCTTCTAGTAGTTTCGCGAATACTGGAGAGGTTGCTAGGTAATGCTTTAGCTATTGGAGAGCTTATTCGCATTCCTCTGACCACTCGAACTTCTTGTTTTCCTTCAAAGTATCGTAGAAAGGGAGACATTTATCCGTTGATCACGAGATGAAGCGGTTAAGTGCCGTGACTATGCCGGTCAGCCTATGTACTTCGCACTTCATCCTGGGGGACACCATTTCTATTAGTGTCGTGATTTTTTTCGTATTGGCCTGAATCCCTCGGTAGGTAACGAGGTACCCGAAGAATTCCCCGGATGCGACCGTAAACCGGCACTTGACGGGATTTAGCTTCATGTTGTGCAAATTGATCCTCTCAAAATAATTCTTGAAGATGCGTGACATGATCTTGGTCTTCGAGCGATTTCACAAGCATATCATCGATGTACACTTTCATTATTTTTTTTGAGTTGTTCGGAGAACATGCAATTGACGAGTCGTTTGATAAGTCGCGCCGGCATTCTTAAGGTCGAATGACATTACTTTATAACAATAAGTTTCGCGATCGCCTATGAATGCGGTTTTCTCTCGATTGTCAGGGTTCATCATGATCTGATTGTACCGAGAAAAAGCATCCATGAAAGATAAAAGTTTGTTTCATGTTGTTGCCTCGACTAAGCGGTCGATATGCGGCAGTGGGTATCTATCTTTAGGACACACTTTATTAAGGTCGGTGAAATCGACGCAGACTCGCCACTTTCTGTTTTTTTTCTTGACGACGACAGGATTAGCGAGCCAGTCAGGATACCTAACTTCCGTTATGAATCTGACCTTGAGGAGTCTATCGACCTCATTGTTGACTGCTTCAGCGGGTTCTGGCCCCAGCTTCTGTCTTTTTTGTTTGACGGGCTTGAACGTTGGGTCTACATTGAGTTTGTGACAAGTGACGATGATGTCAATTCTTGGCATGTCTTCTACGGTCCATGCGAACATGTTCGATTTTCTTTTTAGACAAGTCAAGAGCTCGGCCTTCAAAGTCTCGTTTAGGTTTGCACCAATTTTGATGCAGCATTCTGAGAATGCATCGTATATACATACCGAGATGATGGGTTCGCAGGTAGGTTTGCGCTTCGCTTACAATACTTCGGCTACCCGTGACTGCCAAAAGATTTTGGTTTCATCTTGTTATGGGGCGTTGTTGATGGCAGATGGTTTCTTTTTCTTTTTTGATGGAGCATTAGCCACATGAACTTTTCGTTTTAAATCTGCGGCATAACAGACCTACGAGATTTTCCTATTTCCTCATATGGTCTTGATTCCGTGCGGGGTAGGAAACTTGAGACACATATGGTACGTCGATGGTACTGCTTGCATCAAGTTTAGCCACGAGGTTCCTACGATCGCGTTGTAGGACGTGGGTCGATCGACGACTAGGAATTCGATGATTTTGATCATGCTTCCGGCTTGAACCGTAAGGTTGACTGTGCCGAGAGTCATGGTAACTTCTCCCAAGAGTCCTACTAGCGGGCTTGAGTTTTCCGCGATTTCGGACGGGTCGATTTCCATTCTCTCGAGGGTATTTTTGAAGATGATATCAGCCGGACTTCCGGTGTCGACTAATATCCTTGCGACATCCATATTCTGGATTGTCAGCTCGGTGACAAGGAGGTTGTTGAGAGGTTTGATCGAGTTGAAATTTTCTCTATCCTTGAATGAGATGACTTGGCCGTTTAAGTTAGGCATATCGTCGCTCGTCTGTTCAGTGGTTATTGTTTTAGAGAATCCGAACCCCCCTCCTTCTAGCACCAAACTGTGGGAACCGAAATTCGCACTGTCGATTTTCCATAAAATAAGGAAACTTAGGGAAACCCTAATTTTCCGGAGGCCCCGGATGTCTGCATAAACACACTAAAATGAAAAAGATAAACAGAATATATATGAAGAAGTTTCGCAAACACTATTATTGATATGAATAAAGAGATTGAAAGTTGTTACAACAAAGATAATCGCGGAACTTAGAAAACTAAACGTTCTAAGAATCCGACTTGCTAGTTTAGCCCCCTCAGTCCTAAATTCGTTTAAGCTAACAGCCGTTTTTCTAGGTGTAAAAAGCTCTGCCTCCTCTTGATTCCAACCTTATGCTTATATACTCTTCCTTTAGGCGGTTGGTCTTTCCTTATCCGCCCTGATTCGTGTTTATCGGAAATCTTCCATTTTTCCTTGGAAAACTTCTATTTTATCTTCAAACATGACATTTATCTATTCCTGCGAATAATGGATAATCTGTTATCATATCTTTGGGTTCGATTTCGTCTAAAGTCGCGAGTGGGCCTTTATCGCATTTTTAAGACCTTTCGGCCGCTTTGCGTCTTTAGCCATTTTACGATTTCAGACGGACGTTACAATGCCGTTTTTATAAAAAAAAAATCTCGAGTCAATCGTATAGTTTGGTAACTTTCGGTGTTTCATTTAACTGTTACTGTTTTAAACGATTTACTCGAGTCTTTACGAAAATACAAGTCTTTAGCGGTTTTTATCGTAAAGTTCCAACGAGAATACGGATCGAGATGAAACGAAAGATGTTCCAATCACGGTTTAGAGTATGACCGAGTCGAAGGGCAATGGTGCGGATGATACGACCAGCTCGCCGAGCCGGTCCTGGTCAGCTCGCCAAGCTGGCGAGCTGGGTTGGCCCGTCCAGCGAGCTGGGTTGGCCCGTCCAACTTGCCGTCTTGGCGAACTGACTGGCCATGGCCAGGTCGTCAAGCTGGCGAGCTGGGTTGGGCCGTCCAGGTCGCCGTCTTGGCGAGCTGACTTGGCATGGTCAGCTTGGCAAGCCGGCGAGCTGGGTTGGCCCGTCCAGCTCGCCGTCTTGGCGAGCTGGGCTGGTCCGTGCAGCTCGCTGTCTTGGCGAGCTGATCAGCCTTGGTCAGCTTGCCAAGCCGGCGAGCTCGATTGGTCCGTCAAGCTCGCCACGGCGAGCTGATCGACTGTTCAGTTTTAGTCGTTTCTTGTCTTCTCGAGCCGAGATTCTTTCGGAGAATATAAGAAAAAGTAATCGTAGACGTTGATTTCGAGATTGCCGTTTTTTATCCCAACAAAAAATACATTGAACAAATCTCAAAGGAGAGCAAAAGCTAAAAATAAGAGTAATAAGGCGGCCAAGGAACAGAAGAAAGAATTGCCTAAGAAGATTATACAAGAGGAAGAAACACCTCAAGCAGTAGTTCTGGTAATACCTTTTCTGAATCTTTCTAATTTTCTTTCGTTATATTAAGTTGCTAAAAGTTTCATTTTTGCATTCGGTGACATGTCTTCTGCATCTTGACCTTGTTAATACATTCCATCAAAAGAAACCAGAATCAAAACTTGGAGCTTATTATGGTTAAATTGGGTATTTTGTTATTTAAGCCTGGACAGTGTTTTTAATACGTTTCTTTTATCATATTTTTTAAACATGTAAATGACTTTTTTTCTTTTGTATGCATGTCCCTTTGCTGCTGATGTCCTTGACAGTCATTTCTGCAAAAGTTAATTGCATTTGAAAAGCAGTTAGTATATAACCAAGTTGCCACTCGGTGCATTTGTACATTTCTGGAAGCGAAACCTCATTTCAACTACCGCGATAACCTGTTAAGTTCTGTCGTCAGAAATATTAGTTCCCTAGGCGAAGTCGTAAGGTTATGATTAACACATTGCATTGAAGAAGATAAACAATTCACATTGCATTGTACTATTCGTGATATTTTGCACCCTGCGCGGAGTGTATAAATTTAAATAGATTATAACTTTATTTTTAGATATTAAAAAATGTGAAAATTATAGTCACAAATAATATATATATATATATATTATAATGAAAGATGTAACGAAATTGTGTAGATATATAAGGTAAGCTTCAATTTAAAAAAAAAAACATGTATTATTGTTTAAGTGTACTCCAAGTATAGTTTGTAGAAACAAATCTATAAATTTAAGCATATACTTATATTAAATTATTTAGGAATTTAAGATAAAAAATAAACAATATAATTATTGCTTTCATAATATAAATTATAATTATAAGATCAAATTAAATATAGGCAATAGAATAATAAATTATGAATGTAACTGATGTAAGGAAACAATTAATAAAAGTTTAAACTGGAAAAACTACGACAGCGCTAATTAGTGTTTTCAAAACTCTTCGTTTACAATCCTATGAAGAGGAAATAACAAAAGATATTAAAATAATACATTTCCTAACATTTTAAATTTTTGGTTTCTTTGTTTTGTGGTAATTTATTGTTCCTATATATATCTAGGGAAATTGCCAAAAATAACACTTTCAAGATACCACTTTTCAACTTTACACTAATCAACTTTACCACTAAAATTTTAATTGTCAAAATACTATTAGAATTTAGGATTTAGGATTTTGGGTTTAGGATTGATAGTTTAGGGTTTATTGTTGATTTTTTAGGGTTTAGGGTTTACTTTTTAGAGTTTAGAGGTTAGGGTTTAAGGTTTAGAATTGATATTTTAGGGTTTAGGGTTGATTTTTAGGGTTTAGGGTTTACTTTTTAGGCTCTAGAGTTTAGAATTGATGTTTTAGGGTTTAGGGTTAATATTTTATTTAATGTTTATTTTATGTATATTTATAAAAAATAAGGATATAAGAGTCTTTTATCATTTAATAAAATGTGTATTTTTGAAAATGTTCCT
The DNA here is from genome assembly GCA_932364175.1 of Eruca vesicaria subsp. sativa. Lineage (NCBI taxonomy): Eukaryota > Viridiplantae > Streptophyta > Magnoliopsida > Brassicales > Brassicaceae > Eruca > Eruca vesicaria. The sequence goes on along the minus strand of CAKOAT010216265.1, from coordinate 831,093 downwards.
TTGTTGATGGTAAACATGAAAAGTGGTACCATCAAAGTGGTATAATTGAAATTATCCCTTACTTTTATGTTTGTGGCTAACCATATTTTTTGACATTAAGCTGAGTAAAACCTCCCGTTACCAATTATTTTACTTGGTTTGTATTTGTTTTAATAGTTAGTTGACGCTATTAATAAACTATCTAAAAATAAAAGTAAAACCTACTTCACATTGTTTTTATCTTATAAATACTTCGAGTTGATAATCTTATTACTCCAACAAAAAAACAAAAAAAATCATGAAAATGAATAATTACATAGTTTTTCTGTTAGTTATTGCAATGGGTTTTTGGTTAAGTAGTGACGCTTGGGTAAAGAAAAATTGCCCTATAAATCGTACAATGATTACTAACCAACTCGGTGGTGGTAAAGTATTGGGATACAATTGTCGTAATTGGCTAAGTCATGATTGGCAAGGCAGTTTAAGAAATTTTAATCAAAATAGAACTTGGGAATTCGCCGATCTTTCTACTAGAAGAGAAAGAACACAGTACGAATGTGATTTATGGTATGGTGATCGAAAAGAATTTCATTTTGATAAACTTGAAATATATCGAGCTGCCGCGAGTGATAGATGTAATCAAATACGTCAATGGGCAGCCAGACCTGATGGGATTTACTTCAGAAGAGATCATGACAAACCATTAGGCTTTGTCCTCCCCTGGAAGAAAAGATAGATGTAATTTCTTCTTTTTTATTTCCTACTATTGAAATAATCAGTAAAAATCTACTAATAATGTGCTATATATAATATATAGAAAAAAATACAATAATAATGTATGAGTTTAAGTAATATTATGTGTGTTATTATTTCAAGGTTGTAAATAATAACACAATATACTTATTTTATAATAAATCTTGTTTTTTAACAGAAATGTCTACATCTCTTGCTTTTCTTTTTGATATGCACAACAAAACATGTTTAGAATATGTGGGGTGTTTAGGGTTAACGACCTATTTACACATCATAACTATGTTTATAAATCTATTTCTCCTAGAACAAAACATCGAAACCTGATCCCTCTAAAGTTTGAAGGATGAACTAATACCAACAAATGCTAATTTAAAATAGGTTTAGTATTCTTTGTTTTAAAACTAAAGCAATGGTTAAACTAAGTAAATATAAAATGACCCGATTACGATCTGATTAGAGATGTAAATTGGATTAACCCATTCAATGAATTAAAATCCCTAAAGCCCTAAATCCCCAAATCCGAAATTATGTGTGTCTCTCTCTCTCTCTGGCTTTCAAGGAAAAGTACGTCCTCTCTCTCTCTCTCTCTCTCTCTCTCTCTCTCTCTCTCTCTCTCTCTCTCTCTCTCTCTCTCTCTCTCTCTCTCTCTCTCTCTCTGTGTGTGTGTGTGTGTGTGTGTGTGT
>CAKOAT010216265.1:768608-829578 GCA_932364175.1 Eruca vesicaria subsp. sativa | reverse complement strand
GAATTGAATGAGAATCTTGAATTTGACTTGGGTACTACGGATTCTTCTGATGCCGACTCTGAAGGTGCATTTCCAGATTCGTTACTCATTTTTATGGGTTTCTCTTTTTGTTTTGTTCTCTATTTTTAGATTTTAGGATTCCAAAATGAGTTATTTGGAGAAGATTAATAGAGGTTCGGGTTGGGTTATACTCGTTTCGCCTGAGTCAGGTTGTGTCAATATCAACCAAAGATATTGGGTTTGATATCAATTAACGTTATAAACCATAAAACCAAGCTCGATCTTTTTCTATGTGGAAACGAGTATTGATCTTTACAATTAGGGATAAATAAGTTGATATAGTTTAATTGTGTGCAAGTGGGACGAGGTATAAAGATCTTGTAGATTTGTTATGATACAATAGTTATTGTGTGGAAATAGATCGTTAAAGTATGGGTAATGGTATTGTTTTACTCATGTTGTGGTTTAGCCAACATTGAGAATATTGAGATGGTTGAGTACTCGTATGACTCCATTCAAGCCCCGAGACATGGAAACATTCTTCTAAGGATCTTGAGAAGCATGTCCGGTTTGTTCAGGAGGGATCTTCTACATTACTAACAAAGGAGTAAAGGGTACAGTTTTTCTCAAAGAAACATATGGTGGTCCTAATTTTATCAAGAAATGCCAATTATTATTGTTCCAAGATATATTCGTTGTTGAACTCTGTAGACGGAGAGAAGTAAGTGTAATGAAATGTAGTCTTCAAGTGTTATCTTCTGATCTTACATCAAATCAGAGTAGTGTAGTGTACCCCCAAGGCATTTGTTACCCACTGATTCTATTTCATATTAGTGATGGGCCTAACTCACACCCAAAAGCTAGCTCAAGAGTGGAGGATTGCCCATACACATATATATTGCCCAAAGATCACATCATTAAACGATGTGGGACTCTTAATAGCCCCTCTCGAGATGTGGGTGGGAAACGGTCCATCGGGAAACAGCCCAAGCCCAACATCTCGGAAATACCACAGCAATGGGCCACTTTACAGATTAGAAACTGTTTATGTGGGAAATCATATACTGGGCAGAACCTTGGGCTCTGATACCATATTAGTGATAGGCCTAACTCACACCCAAAAGCTAGCTCAAGAGTGGAGGATTGCCCATACACATATATATTGCCCAAAGATCACATCATTAAACGATGTGGGCTCTTAATATTTCAGCAAATAAAAAAGAACTATTACTCGTTAAGATATTATTGATTTTTCTCCAACAAACAGAACCTTCATTGAAAGGGTACCAAGGGTGACGTGACATACTGTGAATGTGATATGAACAATCTTATGCATTGAAAGCCTTTTTCAAAAAAAAAAATAAAAAAAAAAATAAAAAAAAATCTTATCCATGTGGTGGTATATTGTGGATGCAACTGGGGTGGGGTTATATATAATACGCTCGTTGTTTTCTTTGTGTACACGACTCTCTTGATATGTTTTACGCACACGACCGAGCATCTATTTGAATGCAGGAGAAGGGGGTTCAGAACTTATGTGTCTTGTGAAGGTTAACACTTAACGAGAAAACTCTCTATCTCATGGTGCTTAATGGTAAATTGGTAATATACGCTCTCAATCAGGCAGTCTAATAACACGTGTAAATATAATAGTTGAACAAGACATGAATCTAAAATTAAATAAAACAAAATATATAAATTATGGGTTTTTGAGCAACATATAAGTTATGGTCTAAATTTTAAATATACTTTTAAACTACTTCATTATATTGCTAAATATACCGTTATTTTTTTTGAATTTATTAAAGATTATTTGAGATGACACTTCTGCTAATCTACCAATTCTGCTTTACATATAAAGACTAGTAACTTATAACTACGTAATAGTTGTCTGTTTTTTGATATTAGTTAGGTTCCGTGTCTTGTTATAACATGTCGAAACCTATTGACAGAAAAAAAATCCAAAGTCAGATTCTTTCTTCGTTTTTGTTCTCTTTCCTGAAACTTTAACTAGTAAATGTATTCATGTTCTTGTCATTTGGCATCTCAATTCAAATGAAGGGTACACAATTTAGAGCGTAAAACTAAGTTCTTGAGTTGACTGAAGCATCAAAGATCAACTAAATACACATCTTTGAATTTAATTTTTGTTCTTTTCCTACAATTTCTTTGATGAAGCCTAATCACAGACCAAACATAAGGATTATCTCAACGTGTTAACCACGAATTGGAACCATACGCTGATCTCGCATTCGATTACAGAACTGTCACGTGTGCTTTCCCAATTTCGGGTTATGAGCTACTAACTTATAGTATGGGCCGAGTGATATTTGTCGAGGTCCAGGAAGTCTAAGTTAGGCTGAAGAGCCCAAGATCTTATAAGCAGCGTTTTTGACAGGAACATTCTTGTGTGTTTGCAACGGAGGAATCTAGCCATGTGCAGTTTGTTACAGAACGGGTGAGCTGGCAGTCAAGTTGCAAGGCAGTCAAAAGGAATCTAAGCAGGTATAAGAAGAGAAAGAAAACAAGGAATCTTACTAGAGGAAATTCTACGTCTAAGGGATCTGAGCGGGTGAGAGAAACACGTGAGAATTGGGGTGTGAGATCATCGAGTTCCTGCGCGTATTCTGTACTTTGATTTCGGTTAGAGAGACGTGAGATATTGGTGAGAGGTGTGAGCTGTGGTGAGTGAACTCATAGCTTGTATTAGGTTTCCTTTCTGCTGAGACGTACCTTGGACTCGTTAACGTCCTTGGGAACTCATTATTCTCGTGTCTTTAGTTTTCTGCATAACACAAACAACAAAACGATAAGAGCCATAATATGATAACAAGATGACCTAGATAACGAAGCATAAACCACTACAAGTGGTATTAGAGATGTGTTATACGGTTCAGGGAGCTTCATATCTGTGGTGATTCTGGTTTTCTTTCATAGATCTGATCAGGTTAAGGAATCTCTTCCTGATCATCTTTGTGTGAGGGTCACTAGTTTCAGATCTGAACATCTGTGTGGCTTTCTCTGTTGTTTATTGGTTTTCTTGTCTTCTGGATTTCTGGATATTCTCTGCGGTATTGTATTTTTGGTGGTTTTCTATATTCTCGTGATTACAGGCCATGTTCAAGTTTGTGGTTAGTGAGTTATGGAACCAACAAAAGCTAGGTTTGAGGTGGAGAAGTTTGATGGGGAAGGTGATTTTGCGTTATGGAAACACAAGATCCTGGCTCAGCTGGAGATTCTCGGGTTGGATTCTGCTTTACAACCTGAGGAGATATACATCAAAGGCAAAGGGATTGCGGATGATGATCCTGGTTTAAAACCTGCAATGGATTCTAAGCGGCTTGAGAAGGATAGGAGAGTAAGAAACTTGCTAAGTTTAAGCCTTAGCGACATGGTTCTAAGGAAGGTTATAAAATCTAAGACTGCTTTAGAGATGTGGACAGCTCTGGAATCCACATATCAAATCAAGTCGTTGCCGAATAGATTTTATCTAAAGCAAAGATTTTATAGTTACAAGATGGATGAAGACAAGAACCTTGATAAGAATCTTGACGTCTTCACCAAGCTGGTATCGGATCTTTCAAGTCTTGACGTAGAGCTAAGTGAGGAAGATCAAGCTGTGATACTCCTTAACAGTTTACCTAGGAGGTTTGAACCATTAGTACACACTCTGAAGTATGGTAGAGACCAGGATACAATATCACTCAAGGAGATAACAAGTGCAGCTTACTCTATTGAGCTTGATGTGAAAGCGAAGGGTACTAATGGTTCCTCTAGTACAAGTACTGAGGGTCTCTATTTTCAGTCAAGAGGACGTTTTGATAAGAAGAACACAACGAGGGGTAAGTCTAGTAGCAGAAGCAAGTCAAGACCTAAAGTAAAAAGAGCGTGTTGGGTATGTGGTGCTGAGGGACACTTCAAGAAAGATTGTCCCAAGAGGAACCAACAACACAACGTAACTAAGGCATAAGCTAGTATTGGAAAGGCTCAAAATGATGAGCCTGTCATGTTGACTGCTTCAAGTCATCAAAATCGAGATGGTTGGGTCTTAGATTATGGATGTTCCTATCACATGACGTTCCAAAAGGATTTGATGTTCGATGTTGAGGAAATCAATGGTGGGAGGATATTAATGGGAAATGACACGTTCTGTGAGATTACTGCTGTTGGGAAGGTGAAGTTCTTAAATTCAAATAACACTGAAGTTGTATTGACAGGAGTTCGATATTCTGAAACTGCTAGAAGAAATCTAATCTCATTGGGACAACTTGAAACTTTGGGTTGCTGGTTTAAATCTAAGGATTATAGACTCAAAGTTTTTAAAGGGGATACTGAAGTTCTAGCAGGAGATTATAAAGATACTCTTTATTTTCTCGATGGGATTCCTGTGAAAGGAGAAATGAATTCAGCTGTTGGCAATTTGGATAGTACTTCTCTGTGGCATAGCCGTCTTGGTCATATGAGTGAAAGAGGAATGAAATGTTTGGTCAAGAACGGATTTCTTAAGGGTGTAGACATTGGAGTTAAGGAAAGTTGTGAACACTGCATCTTAGGAAAGTTTCACAAACTATCTTTCAAGAAGGGCAAGCATAATTCTGAGGAGCCTCTAGCGTACGTGCATTCTGATTTATGGGGTTCTCCCAATGTTACTCCAAGCTTATCACAGTGTCAGTATTATATCTCTTTTGTGGATGATTTCTCCAGAAAGGTTTGGTTGTATTTTCTGAAGACTAAAGACGAGGCTTTCTCAAAGTTTGTGGAGTGGTTAACTTTGGTGGAAAAACAGAGTGGTAAAAGTCTTAAAGCTCTAAGGACAGATAATGGTCTAGAATATTGCAACAAGAGGTTTGATGATTACTGTAAAGGCAAAGGTATTCTGAGACTCAAAACCTGTCCGTATACTCCACAGCAAAATGGAGTTGCTGAGAGATTAAACAGAACAATCTTGGAGAAGGTTCGAAGTCTTTTAAGTGAAACTGGTCTACATGAAGCATTCTGGGCTGAAGCTTCTTCTACAGTGGCGTATATGATAAATAGGACTCCTTCTATACCACTGGAATTAAAGGTTCCAGAAGAAGCCTGGTCCGGAAAAGCACCTGAATATAGTCATATGCGGCGTTTTGGTTGTTTGGTGTATTATCATGTTGATCAAGGGAAGCTTAAGCCTAGAGCAAAGAAAGGGGTGTTTATGGGATATCCTCTAGGAGTTAAAGGGTACAGAATTTGGAGTCTTGAAGAAAAGAAGATCATTGTCAACAGGAATGTTTTGTTTCATGAGAACGTAATGTTCAAGGATATAGAAAAACACAGTGATGTCATTCATGTTGAGAATCAGAACAAGAAGCATGTATCGTTTATTCTACCTGATGAGTCTAAAACAGATAAAGAGACTGGAAATTCATCTGAAGGTAGAGTTTCAGTGAATCCTGAGCTAGGAGAAGGTTCAGAAACAGAATCTGAAATGGAAGAGTCTCCTAAAGATCTGAAGAACTATATGTTAGCTCGAGACAGAGCTAGAAGAAACATCAAACCTCCGAGTAGGTTTGATGATGCAGATGTAGCTGCATATGCGCTGGTCATGTCTAAGTTAGTTGAAGAAGATGAGCCATTAACTTATGGAGAAGCTATCGTAGCAAAGATGGGAAGAAATGGAAAAAGGCTTCAGATGAGGAGATGGAGTCTTTGGTAAAGAACAACACATGGGTGTTGATAGACAGACCTGAAGGGGAAAGAACTATAGGCTGCAAATGGATTTATAAAATTAAGCCTGGTATTCCTGGAGTTGCAAATCGTCGATTCAAAGGCAGAGTAGTGGCTAAAGGGTATTCTCAGATCGAAGGAATAGATTATCATGAAGTGTTTTCGCCTGTTGTTAAACATGTCACTATTCGACTTCTTCTATCTATGGTGGTAAATCAGGATTTGGAACTGGAACAGCTAGATGTAAATACTGCTCTTTTACATGGAAATCTAGATGAGAGAATACTGATGGAACAGCCTGAAGGATATAAGAAAGGAGATAAGGTGTGTCTTTTGAAGAGGTCTATCTACGGGTTAAAACAGTCTCTGAGACAGTGGAATAAAAGGTTTGATGAATTCATGAGGTCTCAAGGTTTTGAGAGGAGCTTATATGATTCATGTGCTTATTTTAAGGCTTATGGAAGTGGAGAGATGATTTATCTCTTACTCTATGTTGATGACATGCTGGTATCCGCAAAAGATTTAAAGGAAGTTCAGAAGTTAAAAGACTTATTGGGAAGTGAGTTTGAAATGAAAGACTTAGGTCCTAGGAAGCGAATTCTGGGAATGGACATTTATAGAGACAAGAAGGAAGGAGTTCTAACACTGTCTCAAGGTTCATATCTATGTAAGGTTTTACGAAACTTCATGATGGAAGAGTCTAAGCCAGTATCTACTCCTATGGGTTCTCATTTCAAGCTATCAAGTACTAAAGCTGATTTAAGGTCACAATTACAGGAAGTGATGAGAAGTGTACCTTATTCTAGTGCTGTTGGTAGCCTTATGTACTTGATGATAGGCACGCGTCCTGATATTGCATATGGAGTTGGTCTGGTGAGCAGATTTATGAGTGCTCCTGGTCAAGAACATTGGAATGCAGTAAAATGGTTAATGAGATACATAAGGGGAACTTCAGATATGGTATTAACGTTCAAGAAATCTGATGAATTTGAAGTTAAAGGTTACTGTGACAGTGATTATGCATCTGACCTGGATCGAAGGAGATCTATCACTGGGTATGTTTTTCAAGTCGGAGGTAACACGGTAAGTTGGCGTTCTGGTCTTCAACACATTGTAGCGTTATCTACAATGGAATCTGAATATATGTCACTAGTTGAAGCTACTAAAGAAGCTTTGTGGTTGAAGGGTATTACCTCTGAATTTGGTTTTGAGCAGAAGAAAGCAGAAATCTTTTGCGATTCTCAGAGCGCGTTGTGTTTGGCTCGAAACAGCATGTTTCACAAGAGAACTAAACACATCGATGTGCGTCTTCATTTCATCAGGGATGTAGTAGCTGATGGTTCGATTGTTGTATTGAAGATTGGTACTTTGGAGAATCCTGCTGATATTCTCACGAAGAATGTACCGGTAAAGAAATTTGAAGAGGGACGAAGCCGGATTCAGGTTCTCGTTGCCTGCAATTAGATCGATTTTGATCTATGGTTATCTTCCGACAAGGTTAAGGTTGGAAGGAAGAAGGTGGAGTTACCTTCGGTGGTTGTCGGAATTGGAAAAGCAAGGTGGAGATTTGTCACGTGTGCTTTCCCAATTTCGGGTTATGGGCTACTAACTTATAGTATGGGCCGAGTGATACTTGTCGAGGTCCAGGAAGTCTAAGTTAGGCTGAAGGGCCCAAGATCTTATACGCAGCGTTTTTGACAGGATTACTCTTGTGTGTTTGCAACGGAAGAATCTAGCCATGTGCAGTTTGTTACACGTGAGAATTGGGGTGTGAGATCATCGAGTTCCTGCGTGTATTCTGTACTTTGATTCCGGTTAGAGAGACGTGAGATATTGGTGAGAGGTGTGAGCTGTGGTGAGTGAACTCATAGCTTGTATTAGGTTTCCTTTCTCCTGAGACGTACCTTGGACTCGTTAACGTCCTTGGGAACTCATTATTCTCGTGTCTTTAGTTTTCTGCATAACACAAACAACAAAACGATAAGAGCCATAATATGATAACAAGATGACCTAGATAACGTGAGTTACAAGCATAAACCACTACAAGAACACTACTGACAAAAACTTATATCCCAACCATGATATTTCAAAAAATATCTTCTATATTACTAGTATATATCTATTGATTGATCTTGGAAAACTTGTCTGAATAAAGACAGCCGTGGGCTTTCTGTAAAACCAAAGGGAGCCCCAGTTAGTTATTTTTGGATGATGATGCATAATAAACAAGTTGAAACATAAGAGATCAAACATTAAGGTATCATTTTCATGTATGGAGGTTTCGATATCTTGGGGACAAAACTCTATATATGGTCCATTATTGTACAGTGGTCCTACAGTTCCAACCATTTCTATAATTATGTGTACTGTTCGGACAGAAGAACACATCATGCAATCACCCAATGTTATTTTCCTTTATTGTTTAGTCCATGCTGAAATGAAACCTCTCCCTTCCTCTCTTTCTTTTGAAAACTTGTTTTCAGCATTTCCAAAATACCAATCTAATTCAGTAATCAATAAATAATCAAGTACAGTAAAACTTTACAAATTAATTAAGTTGATACTTTGGTATCTTATTCATTTATAGAGTTATTAACTAGTGGTTTTAGCTTTATTTACTATCTACATCCATATAAATCACCAGTTCTGTTTTAAGTAGTTCTTAAAGTTAAAAGTGATAGATTGGTTCGACTGTTGTTTTAAAAATTTAGCTGTAAAAGTTTAGATTGTTATCTTTTTCAGAGACTTTTGATGTAGTTAAATTTTTTGTAGGTGTAAACAAATGTTCGAAAATACACTAGGCGCTACGCGTGCAGTATAGTACCGCCTAGTGCAAAATCTATTAATCGGATATTATACGGAGATTAATCAGGGAGTAATTTTAGAGTTCTAAATTAAATATGTCTAAAAATCCCGTTAGTGTTGGTTTACCTAATAGAAAGGTCCCCGGTTCGACGATAGTAGAGTACATTTTGGGCATTTTTTTAGGTTTAATGAAGCGAAAATGACAAAAATACCTTCATCTTCACCATATGTCTACAAATCTGGGAGTCGTTTTCCTTTTTTCCAATGATTTCCTTGTTTCTTGTCCTTTTAATTGAAATATAATAGATCTACGACGAGATGTGTGATTCTGAGCTTCAAATATACATAATGATAAACTTTTTATTTTTCACCGATTTCTTTACTGAATAACGTCAAATCGATATGCTTGATGGCCGTGGAACATTTTCCGGCGAGTATCCGGCTCTAGGCGGCGATTTTTCGAACAGAGGTGTAAATTATAGACAGTAGATATTTTAAAATAAATTATGTGAAATATGTGATGTATATAAGAAAATAATTATTTTATCAATTAAGATAATTTATATTAATATTTTTATAAATTATCAAAGTTTATTGTTTTCTTAAAATTTGATATATATAATTTTTAAAATATTTTAATAATTTAAATAACACCCAAACTTAAATTAAAATAGTTATATATTTTTATTATGATTATCTAATTTATTTTATATTATAAAAAAAATTATGTTGTATAAATTCTACAGCCTATAAAAAAAAGAAGATGTAGATTTTTTTGTCTAAAATACAAAAGAAAAATTTTGTTTTTTTCCCGTAGCTTTAAAAATAAAATAAAAAGCATGATTGGTAAAAATTAATAGAAACTTGAAGTAGGATTTAACTTTTTGAAATTAAGCTACAACATACTTGGTAAAGTTTAGTGATTTAAAAAATAGATAAAGCTAAAGTATGGAGATACAGAAAAAACAATCACCCACGAGAGATAAAAAAGTTAAAATAATGGTTGTAGGTGTCTTATTTTCTAAAGGAGAATATTACTGCAAGTTTTCTGCTGAAAGTTTTTTCTCATTTAATTTTCACAGTTACATTAGATACAAGTACATTAAAAAATGGGAAAATTCCATATAAATACTCTAACTAAATTTTATTAAGCTTTTTAATACCCAAACTTTTTCGCTGCCCAGTTTAATACCCCAACTAATTATTGTGCCTATTTTAATGCACAAACTTTTATAACTGTGTCTATTTTAATACCTAAGTTGTGTTTATTTTAATAACAATACGAATAGGTTTCCAATAAAATTTTAAAATTTCTAAACTTTACCAAAAAAATTGATTTTATTATATGTTAGAGAAATGAAATTAAATAATTTTTTATAATCTTAAGTTTTGTAATAATTTTTTAAGTTTTATATATTGAATTTAGTTTATTTTCTGAAATAAAAAGTAATTATTTTTTTCCCTTCAAATTTTCTTTTTTTAAACATTTAAATTTTCTCCAGAGATTATTTACCTTCTTTCTTAAATCTTAGAGTTAACTTAGAAATTTTAAATATTTTTTCTTAGATTTTGGAGATTTTTTTAACTTTTGTTTGAAACTTATTAGTATTGTTAATTAAAATAAAAAAAGTTTGGGTATTAAAATGGGCATAGTTATAAAAGTTTGTATATTAAAGTGGGCAAAATTATTAGTTGAGGTATTAAATTGGGTAGTGAAAAATTTTGGGTATTAAAAAGCTTAATAAAATTTAGTTGGGGTATTTATATGGAATTTTCCCTTAAAAAATTTACAAACTAAATCCTACCGTAAAGGATGACAAAAGAAATCTACAGTAAAGTTTTACAGTTATAGTCCAACTGATCGTTGGGGGTGACTGATTAGGTTGTAAGAGGTGACTTTAGCTTTATATTTTACCTATAACATTAAAAATCACCAATCATGATGTATATTAATTTTTAAAGTTACATAAAAAAAAAATCTACATACTAAATTCTATAGTAAAATTTCTACAGTTACAATCCAACCAATTTTCCACATTATCTTATTATTTTATTAATTTGTGTTATTTTTTGAACCAACATAATTTGAAATCAGAAAAATTTATTAACTAATAGAATATTAATTTATAAAGTTTCTAGAAGTATCTGCATTTGTTAGATCTTACACTTTAATGCATCTTCTTACATTGGTCTCACTTTTTTTTTTTGGGCAACACATTGGTCTCACTATACAAACTAATTCCATGATTATGTTAATTAATTCATGTTGCTTTGTCATTACTGGATGTTGCTTAAAATAATTTTTTTTTCTGACAACATGATGTTGCTTAAAAGAATAAAGAGGTCATCTTCAGCCTGAAGCTCCTCATGCATGTCTCTGGTTTTTTTACTGTTAGACATTGCTATTTTCGAAAAGTAAACCATAGACACTGTACAAAACTTTTGATTTCTCCATTTTTCTCTTTTGTTTTCTTTTGATGCCCACATCAGCACTTTAGTTAGCTTTTCCCAACAAAGTATCTTTCTTTTCCATTGACATATTCCAATCTGGTTTAATATCCACATGAAAAAAGAAGATGACTTTCATTTCATTTCATGTATTCATTACTATTAAACTAGCATTTATACTTTTACTTTATATAGACCTATTTCATCTAGAATATGATATATGCCCCCACTAACCCCAACCATTTTACATAGTCCTGTGAATTCGGTTTTCAGAAACCGAACCGAACCGATATTTTGGTTTTTGGTTAACCGGAAAATCTGAGAATAATTCCGAAAATAACCATTGGAATTATCGGTTCGGTTCGGAAATCGGTTAAATTCGGAATTACTAATTATTCGAAAAAAACCGATTATGAATATAAAAATTTTAGAAACCGAAAATATTCGGTTAATTTCGATTTGTCGATTAATTTTGGTTTGTCGGTTAGTTTTGAAATGCATTTTCTTGGTTATTTTTTGGTTAATTTCGGTTAATTTGTTCATTTTAAACAACCATATCAAAAACACAAGAAAATAAACTTTGCAACAAAAGATCCGGACCAATACATTCCTTTCCCAATGATCAAAAGCAGTTTGTCAAACATTTGAATCAAATTCTCTTTGCAACAACCACACATTCAAAGAGGCAAAGAGTAATAGATTCAATTTATAGTTTTACCAAAATAAAGAAAGGAACCATTAACTTAACTCCAAAAAGCAGAAAAAGAGAGCCAAAAAAGGGCAGGTCTTCAACACCTTCACTCTCGCATTCCAATCTGCAACTGATTTAAGGTAAAATTCAGTTCAAAGATACAAAGAAAGTAAAGAGACAAAACACTAAGAAAGATGACATTACCTCTCTAATTCTCAGGTTGATTTGGTAATTCCAGAGTTTCTGCATAATGACAAACCCAATTAGGCAAAGTACATTAAATATATTTACAAAAGAAGTGAAAGGTTTACCTAAAAACTCTTGGAAATCCAATTCTTCAAACATTTAAACCAAGTTTGCAATCTTCTCGGCTTGGATATTATTGTGAAGACACTGCTGTAAGCATACGAGTGCTTCGATCATGCCACTAGTATTAAATGCCGACTCTGAAGCAACAAAAGAGATCTGGACAGCTAGAACATCCTTCACCAAACAACTGTAAGAGGTTGCTTTGCTATAATACATAAGCGTCTCCTTCAAAACCGTACGCTTATTTTAATTTTTTTAAGACGACATTCGAACATAGCGTCTCGTAAAAGGCAAACGCTATGTTTAAAACATGGGTATCAAAAACATAACATAATCGTAAAAAACGCTATTCTGATACACTATTAAAACCCATTTTTCTTGTAGTGAAATTAGAAGATAAAAACGTCACCGAGCTATGAGTCCACTCATACTGGACATAATATGATCATTTCGACTTATTTATTCATCATTTAACCATTTATGAATCCAAATGTGGATTAGATGTTGTTTATATAGACTGAATATTTTTTTAATATATAAACAGTTTTCACAGGTCCAAAAGTTATATAAACCCTCCAAGATAGAAATTATATGAATTATTTAAAAAGAAATAGAGAGGAACCCCACCAAAAGCTGAAACATTGGACAAAAAGTTGTAAACAGAAAGTAATCTCTGAAATAGAAGTGGACAAGTTGCATGACACAAACCCTAAACAACACAACATTTGCATATCCCATCACTTCACACTAAGTCTTCCCACTTTAATTTGCTTCGTTTGTTTCGCTTATACATATACAATTAAATAAAAAAGCATAACCGTAGGGAAATGGTCCATATATAGATTCTTCAAAAGTATCCAAATAATCAAGTAATTTAAATAAACATCAATCGGTCAAGCGTCACGCTCTTTTTCTCTGTAAATTTGTTTTGGCCTGATTTGTTGCTTAGTGTGTACCAGTGTATGTGACGTTCGGTGCCTTCCCTTCGCATACTCTTATCTCCATTTTCAAAATTACGATATTAAAAAAAAGCTGGACAAAGCTAGAAGATTACTGTACCTCATTTGGTTATTAAGAAACTTTATTTAGAGGAAGTTGAGTACATGCATGTTTCTTCGAGTTCATAGCTATACTAGAAAAATGGTTTACGTACATCTTAATAGCTAGATATTAGTATATTACTAAAATACTAAAATTGGTTCGAAACCAACAAAATGAACAAAATGTGATTTGATGAATTGATAACAATATAAAAACAACTAGCTAGTTTCTTCTGATTTTAGCCAGTGTTTTCTCCAGTAGAATTAAGGAGGAAAATATTTATTCACATTTTTATGAAGAAATAAATTAATTAATTAAAAGGAAAAAGGAAATGAATTAAATATAACCAATTTACCAATAATTTCAAAAGTAATTGATATAAAAACGGTTTAAAATTGATATAAAAACAATATTGGTTTAGATCATATTATGGAGTGTTCAAAAAGAAAAGAAAAATTATGGATACTTGATAGTGAGGATAAAAATCTTGGTTCATGAGATAACTTGCACCTGCAGAGATGTAGACATGTAGTCATACAGTAGAAGCTGCTGGGAAGCAAATCTGATAACATCCTTGTAGGCCCGAAGAAACCCTACTGGAGCGTTGTTCCAATTTCGAACACCAGAAGACAATGGTGGGTATATTAAGTTTGTTGATCCATGCATATCCAACTTATTCAATAACGGTCACGTGTACGTTTAGCAAATAACTTACGAATGAAAATTATTCCAAGGTTCTGGACTCATCCGGATAAAGTATTTGTTTTGTTTCCTAGATTTAAAAGCTATTATACATATGTTGTACAACATCCGATTGTCAATTTTTTTTACTTATTAAAATCAATTTAAAGATAATTTTATCCAGTAAATCTTAAATCTCTTCATGCCTATTTAAACATGTTTTCTGACTATAATTCTTAATTTCGAATATTATAATTAACTGTTGATAATAATGAAATTCATATCTAAATAAATTTAATTTTGACAAACATACAATTTAACATAGAAAAATTCCTAAGATAACCTAAAAATGTTTTAATCATAAATATATATCCAGTGTCAAAATGACCAAAATATTTTATAAAATAGGTAAAAAAATAATTATACTCATAGGGTTAAGTAATATAGACTTAGGGTTTGGATTTGAGAAATGGGGTTTTGGAGCTTAAGAATTGTAAAAATAGATAAATACTTAAAATTTTAAATATAATTTTATAAATCATTTTTATGATGAATTTTCGAATTTCACAACAAAATTATAAAAAATAATTCGAAACAAAAATTTATAAAAAATCAGATTCTAGAATATATAATTAGAAAACTATAAAAATTTTAGTTTTTATTATTTAAATTATTATTATGATTGGTTAACTACTAAATACAGTAGCGGTTAAAATAGAAATTAAGAATATTTACATTTTATATAATTATAAAAATACAAAAATCATAATATCATAATAAATATAAAAATTATACTTATAAATTTATAGTTTAAAATTTTTAAAATTATTGAAATTTTTCGTAAAGTTTTTTTGAATAATATTAATTAAAATATAATAGATATATTTTAGAATTTTATAATTCCGATTTAAAAAAAATGAATATTTTACTTTTATATTTATTATTATTTAAAAAAATCACCCTTCCGCAATCATCCATAAACGCAAATGCTAGTTGGAACCAGCTTTTGAATTTAAGAGATTTATAGTGATATGAAACGATCCAGATTGATTTAAATAATTATTGCAAAATGCCAACAACCAATACCAACTATAAAAGTTATCTTTGCGATTGATAGCGGGGAAACCAGTCAGACTGTTAACGTGTAGAAGCTATTGAACGTTTCAAAATAACATGATTTAGATTATCGCACCTCTATTGGTAAATTCGCATGTGGAGGCTCAAATATGTCTTCATCTAAATCTAATAATATACAAATATGAACTCCCACTTAAAAGCGTATGATTAACATATATAAGTTAAACCAGAATTTTAAGTTTTGATTTTCTCTAGTCGAAAAAATTAAGGAATAATTTGAAAAAGCGTTATTTATGATTTAAAATACATTTCAATTTTTTTTTTTGAAAACTACACATTATTACATGTAATAAGACATTTGTATCCTTTTTTAATTAGTCTTTCTTAATCATACTATTAGGTCAGAAAGTATATAGCTAAAATTAAACTTTACAATATTATTATTTTGTTTGCGGTAAATAAACATTTTGAAATGAAAAAGAATGTTTATGTTGTCGATTCTTGGTATCCTTACAGCATAGAAGGATGAATGGGTTGAATCAACACATTCTTCAGAACAGTGAAGAAGGTCGGTTAGAAATTATAATTGCAAGAGTTCTTACGTGCTATAGATTCACAAAGTTCATACATATCATCTCTTCTCTAGAATCATTGTGTGCTAGTCAAAGAAGAAAAATAAAAGGAAGAATTTGTAGTTAAAATAGAAAAATATACATCAACGCACCATTTTCTTCTTATATTTCTTCTCTGGTTTTTTTTTCATACATCGGAGCAAAAGAATCTTTCAGTCAGAACAAATTATCATTTAGCAGGGTAAAGACGTTTGTGTTATTGACTGACTTGTTTGGCAAGGAAAGAGTTTAAAAAATTCGTTTTTTCAAACGCATATAAAGTTATTTGTGTTTATTAAAAATAGTTTAGATGCTAAAATAGTTACAAACATTTCAATTGTATAGTTCGGTAATTTGACTTATGAATAAGTGTAATTTTTCAAAAAAATTTACAACGGTAGTTTTCAAAATAAAATCTTATATGAAGGTATTTCTCCAAATTTTTCCAAAAATTAACCAGGAGAAAAATAAGAAGATAAATTAGCCTTTAGATTTTTTTATTCTCTTTTTTGTCCTGCTACACATTTAATTAGATTAAGTTGGGACCAGATAAGCTGTTTTTGCAAAAAAACACTACTATCTGTTTGTATCTGATTTACATGAAAAAAATACAACTTCTGATATTTTTTTTTGTTAGTGAGTCCACGTAAACATTTCTTACGCTAAAAATTATGAATGAGATTTACATTCTCGAAATTTTTCTATAGTTTTTGGACATATTTTAGTATATTCTTTTTTTATTGGCATGACTCTTCACATCACTTTCCCGCGTTCTCTACTTTTTTTCCTTTTTAATGTCAAAATAGATTTTCAAATATCTATCTTAGTTTTGATATTATCCAGCAGGTTAGTCATGTACATATAGTATCCCTACACTTATACATCACCAATGATATCAGTATAACATTTTCTAATGATCATATATCGCTTGTTTGAAAAAACTTTGTTAAATAGCTGTGGAATATTTGCCATTAATATTGTTTAATGTGTAGTTTTTTATATGTTATGTTTCAGTATCTAAGCTATGTTAGACCATATAAATAAAACCGCCCTGAACTTAAGTAAGCAATGACTTCCGGCCATTAATAAATATCAAAAATATCTGCCTTAATTTTTAAAATATCTCTTTAGTGTAATAGTTGAACAGCTATTGTACATGTATTCAAATTAGAATTAGTGTAATTCCACCAATATAATTTTTATTTTCAGCCATTTTTCTATTTTTTTCTTGTAACCTTAAGAACTCTAGGATCGGTTCTACATATAAATGCTTTTGGAATTGAAAACTTATATTTAAACAAAAGAAAAGAAATTGATAACTTAAATATATTTCGTAACATTTTTACCAAAAAAAATTACAAGATACAAATTACAAGATACAAATTATGTTATTCTTATACGTATTATTTTCATATTTTATAGTTTAGCCAGCATTTTTTTATCTGAGCCTAGAATCATGATTTTTAATTTATCATTAATCTCGGATTCCCGACTAGTTAATTAATTAGGTAATCACAAATCAATTTGCTAGAAAACAATAAAGAATCCAAAAAGGAAAACTGAGAAAAATCATTTAGAAAAAGAGAGAGAGAAACTCACTACGACAACAGTGACATTGCGCGCGGCCTACGTGATCTTCCGAAGACACTCTTCCACCTATTTCCTCTCGCACGGATCTCAGCCGCTCGTGTCTTCCTCATTGTTTTTTCTTTTTTAAAACAATATACTGTTCTGAGGTCCAACATTGCACATATTAAAAATCTTTTAAAATTTTGATAATATATATTATATATAAATTTCTTAATTTCCAATAATTTAATTAAAATGATTTTAATAAATATGATTAAAATTATCATTATTAACTAACCAAAATAACGTATATTTTGATTTTTTAAAAATAATTATCTTTTTAAAACGGATGAAAATTTCTTCTAAAGTGTTATTATTATGTTGAAAAAATGTTATTCTTATTATTATTATTTCTCCAATAATTATGGAATTAATTTTCGTGATAGTAATAATAGCATACACTTCTAAATTAAACAACTTAAATTCAATATGATGATTTTTTGTTTATTCAAAATAAGTAAAAATTATATGATATTTATGTTGCATGAAAAATTTCGTTGACTTTTTTATTTTCAATAAACTTATTAATTCAATATATGAAACTTTTGCATGTTTAACGAAAATCTGTTTTGAAAGTAACCGATATAAATGGAAGTAATATAAAATAACTCATCAAAAAAAATCAGCAAATAAGTCTCCTGATTTTGATTTGTTGACTAAAAATATTAAACTAATCTCCTTACAACTGTTTAAGAAAAGAAATAAGAACATTAACATAAAAAAGAAATATATGAAGAGGGAGTTTTTTTTTTTTTTTTTTTTTTTTTTTTTTTTTTTTTTAATAAAAGCTGATTTGTTGATGTAAGTCCAATAAAAAACCTAAAAGACGCCGTCAAGTGCGAAACCTAAAAGACATCGCCGTCGATCTATTTGCTACTGCTCCGGTGGTCGGTGCTTCTCACCGCCGCCGGGAGCAGTCCTTGACTACCTATCTCCTTGTCTCTATGGTCTCAATCTCTGTTTCTTAAAACCATGTTGGGTTTAATTCCAGATCTGGAGTGCTTATGTCTGGTGGGCGTGAGTTACTTCGTCGGTTCCGTTACCGGTGAAGTATGGGGTCTCGTTCAATCACTTGGTTCTCCTGTTTTTGTGGCTCTGTTTTTGTCTTGTTGATTTAGTGATTGGCTTGCTCTTTGGTTGGATTCGTTTGGCTCGATAGTATGTAATGCTTGTTTCATGGTTACTTCCGCTTTCTCTTGTCTCCTCGAATATTTGGTGTCTCATGTTTGTCAAGGTCTTGTTGTTGGGGTTCGATTTTTGGATGGTATACTGTTGTGGAGCCATCTACTTACTTCTTCCTTGTGACTTGTTTGCGGAGTGAAGTATTAAGACGAAGCAGTAGTCTCGATTTTCAGCTCATCTCTTGCGCGGACGTGACCATCCTTTTGCTTGTAGATGGTGAAGTATGGGTACACGAGGGCCGCGTGTATGAGCTGCTGATCCTTTTAGTTGTTGTCCCCTCTTCGAGTTTCAAGGTTTGACCTTGTGCCTTTGTCTCTCTTGATCACTGGCGGTTTGTTGCAGATATGGTGGTAGTGGATATTGGCTCCGTGTCTGCTTCAGTGTGGCGTTGTGTGTTCCTGCCGGGTTTTGGTTCATGAGAGATTGTGGTTTCGGCATTTGTTGGTTTGTGGCCTCCTCAAGTCTCTCTTCTGTTCTTATGGTCTCAACCCGTGCATATTCAGGTTCTTTGGAAACGCTCGTTGGATTGTCGTCTGTATGGAGTTTGGTTGGTTGGTCGAAGATAATCACTTGTCATATCTTTAGTGATGGTTCTTCATTGTTATATTTATGTTCTTTTGGTGTTGCTTTCTAGTCTATGTGGTTTTTTGGGTTTAGACTAAAGTTCACAACGCTGGCTAGTAGGATGGGAGATGTTTGGTCTTGTATCAAGGCATGTAACAATTTGTACTCTCAATTTTCGTTAATGCAATTCAAAGATGACAAAAAAAAAGAAGAGGGAGTTTTCATAAACGGGCGTCACGATGAAATGTTGACATGAACGCTAGCGTTTTTAGGAGATCTACAGATTGGACACGTGTGCACACTAGACCCACAGACTCCACACAAGCACAAGTGTCTGCACGGTAAAAGCAACACACACGATCCCTCCTCCCCACAGTTCCTGCACATCCTACCTTTCGCCTCCCCATCATGCGCCCCAGTAGCTACCCTACGCCTAACCGTTTCTTCACCCGCGCTACTTCCGCAACACGACTGCGCATCATCACCCTCGTTAACGTTACCTAATCCTGCGCCGGGGTCATTAACCTGCGCCAGAACCTGCTCAAGGTTGTTACGGAGGTTGTTGGCGGTTGCTTCGTTGGTCTGAGCGAGATCCCGCCAGATTTGGTTCTCGATAGAGAGTGACTTCACGCGTTCCTCAAGCGCGTGGTTTATCTTCTCCATTCTGTCTCGTTCTTCCTCTTTGACACGAAGCCTATCTTCTATAGCCTCCATTATCGTTCTCATTTGTCTCTTCCTCTTCTCTTGAATCTCGAGTCTCACTCTCTCCATCTGCCATTGAAGCAAATGTTAGTTTGTTAAAATGTACAAACAACGTTGAAGGCGGTTTGTTGAGAGAGAGTTACATGATGGGAGATGATTTCATGGTGTTGAAATTGATTGATGTGAGAGGAGATATCGATGTCTTGGCCGAGAAACGAAAATGGAGTTGTACTAGTAGCACTAGGGTTGTGATGAATAAGATGATCGTAGTAATCTCTGGAGCGTTTTCTCGTGGGTAAAGGGAAAACATGAGAGTCGACATTAGCATCATAATAAGTGAATGAATCGGTTGTTGTCGGAACATCGTCAACAATAGAGGAGACGCCGTACATGTTAAGAAGAGGAGGTGGACCGTCTGTTGAAACGACGCCGTAACCGGTTTGATTGTTTGTGCAGTAACCGGTATTAGTTGGTTCCATGGTTGTGTTGTTGTTATTATTAATCACTAAGTCTCTGCAAAATACAGTACAATAAAACTGTCAAGAATCAAAGAAAAATAAACCAGAAATCTATCAGATAGCAGATAGAGAGAGAGTTATAAACCTGTTGAAGAGTTGAAGAGGAGAGAAATGGAGATGATGAGCATCAACTGCCATGGGAAGAGAGGTTAGAGAGAGAGGTGGTGATGATGATGAGAAAATAAGGAGGATGGAAGAAGTTTTAAAAGAAAATTAGGAATGCATGCGTTTTGGTTTTTATTTTGCTGTTTTGATATGCGTGAAGAGAGGGCCCTTTGTTTCTTTTATTTATTCTTTCTTTCTCTTATTTGAAAGACCAAATCGAAAGGAACTTCAGCCATATGGTTGTTTCCTATTTATACACATCGATGCGGACGAACGTAAATAGAGAAATTAAAGGAGAGAGAGAATGACAGATTTTAGAAAATAATTAATTTCATGTATTTAATTTGTTCAAAGGTAAATCTAAAATTTATTCTAGATACTAGAATTAATTAATTTAACAAGTTCTTAAGGTGTATCTTTTTTGGTAACTTTCTTTACAATAATAACAGGTTTTCTGAAATTCAATATATTTTAACTTACTTGCTACGTTTTGGTATTTAGTTACCAATTGCTCTGATTGAATTGAATCTGTTGATTTTTGTTCTTATTCAACAATAAGATTTTGTTTATTTTTTTTTTTAATTTGAAGATTTGTTCCACATATTTTGTGGTATATTTTTTATTTAAAAACCCATTTTCGGTTATAATATTTTAAAATTTGGTAACTTATACGAAATTAGCGGAAACATCTATTATATTAAGGGTCCGACTGGTTTTCCCGCTACCACCCGCAAACGCAGGTTTTGCGGTTGATGGCGGTTGTTAGCGTTTTGCAACAATCACAAAAACCGCTACAAATCGCTTCAAACCGCTCCCAACCTCTTAAAATCAAAAGCTGGTTTCAGCTAGCGTTTGCGTTTGCGGGCGATTGCGGGTGGGTAAAAAAATTAATTTTCTTTTAAATTTAAATTTAAATTTAAATTAAAATATAAAAATAAAATAATATAACTAAAACTATATCTACCTTTTATTTTTTAATTTAAATTCACTAAAATATCATAATCTATTATAAAAACTTTAAATCAATAATTTTCTCTATATTTTTCAATATTAAATATATAAATATGTAAATATATAAATATATAAATATATAAATATATAAATATATAAATATATAAATATATAAATATATAAATATATAAATATATAAATATATAAATATATAAATATATAAATATATAAATATATAAATATATAAATATATAAATATATAAATATATAAATATATAAATATATAAATATATAAATATATAAATATATAAATATATAAATATATAAATATATAAATATATAAATATATAAATATATAAATATATAAATATATAAATATATAAATATATAAATATATAAATATATAAATATATAAATATATAAATATATAAATATATATATATATATATATTTATATATATATAAATATAAAAATATAAAAATATATAAATATATAAATATATAAATATATAAATAAATAAATATATAAATATACATATATAAATAGAGAAATACATAAATATATAAATACATAAATATATAATTAATTATATTAGAATATTTTATTAATTATAGAAATTATATTTTCATCTAAATAAAAAATAATAAAATAATATTGTTATTACTTATAATATATTAGTAGTTATTATTTTTTATCATAACAGTATGTTTTGATATTTTTATAATGTTATAATATGTTAATATTGGAAATTTATTATTGAACCGCTGTAGTATCTCATAATCAACCAGTCATAAATGTCCCGTAAACGCACCAGTTTTTAATCGCTATACCAGTCGTACAAATCGCCTAATAACGCTAGAAACCGCAGCCACCCACATCCGCAAACTCCCGCAACCGCAATCGCAACCGCCGCGTTTCAACCAGTCAGACCCTAAAAGAGAAGTCATGACTCATTTCATATGTGATTTTTTTTATTTGGACCATTATCAAAAAAAGATTTGTTAACTATATTTCATTTCTTTGTAACCACTTCAATCATAATATCTTTGATATCTTTTAATTTTAATATAAATATGTATTAATTCTTTTTTTAAAATCTGTTGAAAAGATTTTAGCAAGATCTTAATTTTAAAAACATTATATAAATATTTCACTAATTAATAACTTGAATAAAATTTTGAATTAGTAATCAAAATAATTATACATTAATATATATATATATATATATATATATATATATATATGAATATGAAAACAGATTTTATTCTTTTTATCTATTTAATAATCATAAACTATCAAATTAAATGAAATTATTATAATAAAGTGAATGTTATAAAATTATATTAAATTGATAAATTAATAAATTTTATTTTCATAAATAGAAAATATTAATGTTAAAATATATAATATATTGGCAGAGCGGATTAACATTAGTAACTATAAATACATGTATAAAATTAACATATCTTAAACTTTTATAATATCGTATTATCTTTATAAACATAAAAAGTTTAATAAACGGTAATCTAACTTTGAAAATCAAATAATAATTTAGTATAAATTATATATATAATAATATGATTTTTCATGCATATATTAATTTTAATAATTAAATATAAAGCCAATTAGATAAATATATAATAAGAAAAAATTGATATTAACGTACAAGCTATAAAACTATTCTGTTTGTAATATTTATATAAACATTTAAACATATGACTAACGTTATTAATGATATAAAACAAATATATATATATATATATATATATATATGAAAACAAAATCCGCGCGGTTGCGCGGATTCAAATCTAGTATTACATTATTTCAAGGGAAATTAGATTCGGTTATGTGTACAGAATTAATAGAATAAGAGCGGTTGGCCGAGATATTATTTAGCACCAATACAGGGGTATTTTAGGATACTTATCTCTACAAATTACTTTGTTTGATGAAAATCATGCAACAAAGACATGACACGTGTAAATGTCTGAATGAGTCACGCGTATTGCAAGTAAGCAATACAGCGTCGCGAATAATTTCGAGTAGGACCCACTAATTTGTCTTTTGTACGGTCTGGTAAAATGGGTAAAATCCTACTTTTCGTGTTTGTAATCTTTTTCTTTCGTACGATTTTGGCGCCATGTGATGCCACGTCGTAAAACATCCTTGGCTGCTTCTGTTTTGACCATTTCCTTCACTTTTATTGAGGTTTTTTTAAACATCAACAAAAAAGTTGTAGCTTATCTTTAATTAAATTTCTTACTATTAGATTTTCCAGTTAAATTATAATGAGTCCAAATTGTCCAATTAAATTCAGTAAATATTCGTGAATGATAAGTTCATGACTGTGTATTGTACATTAATTAGTAATTCAGTAAAAGTTGTATGTATAAAAGTAAATAAAAGTTTGTGATGTTATATAACTTTCTTTAGATAAATAGTAATAATGTGATAATCTGGAATTTAAAGATACATTGTATTTATTATTCATGCTTCTGTATAAAATGAATAAATCTAGCTATGTTTAAATTCCATTAATTAAATTGTATTAATTATTATTCATGCTTCTCTTATAAACTGAATAAATCTAGCTATGTTTAAATTCCATTAATTGGTTAAATATCCTTAATTTCCTTTAAATAAACTGATAGTCGAAGTATATATCCATGTATAAACACAGAGAGCCCAAGAGAGCCCAAGAGGTGAAGAAAGATAGACATATTCTTAAAATAACGCACAAGAATCAATTCCTATTCGATTTATTTTGTCCCTTTTACTTTCTTTTTCCTACTTCTTTACATTTTTTGTGCTTTGTTATATTTTCTTTCCTACACATTAAAAGTTAAAACAATATGCCTTTATCTTTTAGTAGCATTCAAGTTTCCACCATCTTAATTTGTTTTAACAAAGCTCAAATTATAAAAGTAGAGTTTGTAAAGTAAAAGAGTGGTCATGGTGCACAAGTTACGTGCTTGCTTTCACATTTAAATATTGATCTTCATATTCTAATTTGTTATGTATTCTGAGACGACCAATAACGTAACAAAACGTTAACTAAGGTGTGTCTTTCTGATCGAAAGTAATATTTATACAAAGTATCTTGCATGGTATCCTTTCTTTTCTTATACAACTTTCAATCCTCGTTTTTTTGCTCTCTATTTGATTCAACTTAGAGATGGTCCTGGTGTGTAATCATGTGATATCAGCATTTGAAAATAAGAAGAAGAAAATCATAACCATTGTAAGAATCATAAAGGGTGCCTTAGCTAGAAACTTCATCTTTCCTCAAAGGCACCATTATATAATTCAATTTATTGAAAAGAAGGAATTCGTGCTTTGTGAACCATATTTATATATCTTTTGGTTCATATATACATAAATATACGTTTATCAAAGTTTTTGAAACTGGTGACTCTAACTATACTTTTGTTCCAACATCATATCACACACCTAGATCTTACAACAATTCAAAAGAGCCTTCGCTGGATGTGTACACCTTCCCATTAAAGACTACAATGTGTTTGAATTAATTGTTTGGGGCTTGCTAGTGCATGCATGTCACATGTACTATCGTCCATACAGATGAAGCTCGTGACCTAACATATTACATCATATTAATCTTTGGATCTTTATAATATGCACCAAGACATCTTAATAAAAATACCATATGGAATATTATGGATCGGAACTCACTCTCGCAATTATCGAAAATAAGCAATGTGATCAATTTTTGTATACAATTTTCTTGTTTTGCGAGGTCTTGATTTGATTAGAGATGTGTTGGGCCGTCACTCTTTCTTGCTATTCAAAAAATACCGTACTTAGCCATAGGGGTGAGCGCATATCGCATATCCGGATTTTTCAAGATATTTGTGATTTGTTTTGAATGTTACGTATATCTAATTTTGGTATTTGCTTTGCTTCGAAAAATAAGGATATCCGGGAAAACGGATATCCGGAAATAAATAGATATTTGCGGATATTTACGAATATTTACGGATATCTAATCCATTTTGATTAATACAAATAATCTTAAAATTTTAATATAAATTTGCTTTGCAAAAATATTTTTTTGCATGATATATAAAATAAAAATTAAAATAACCAGTGAATTTATATATTTTCTAATTTTGAAGTTTAAGTTACAATTATAACAACACAAAAGTTAAAAGCAAAAAATATAATTGTCATAATTGTTTTTTCCTTTTTTTTGTAATATATTTATATAAGTAATAATGTGAATAGAATTGTTCAAAAACATGTGTTAGAATAACAATTATATAATTTTATACATTTAAAATTTTAAATATAATCAATATATACATATATTTATATATTTCCGGATCGGATCAGATATCCGCTTCCCAAAATGTTTATATTTGTGACTTGCTTCGATTTTAACGGATATTAATTTTTAGTATTTGCTTTGATTCGAAAGTTTACGGATATCCAGAATTTTCGGATCGAATCGAAACGAATAAC
Organism: Eruca vesicaria subsp. sativa; assembly: GCA_932364175.1. NCBI lineage: Eukaryota > Viridiplantae > Streptophyta > Magnoliopsida > Brassicales > Brassicaceae > Eruca > Eruca vesicaria. The sequence continues at coordinate 804,081 of CAKOAT010216265.1, read as the reverse complement.
GAATCGAATAACAAATCGAATCAAATTTAACGGATAAAATGCACAACCCTACTTAGCCGTATCATCGAAACTTAACTTTCACTATAACAAAATTTCAAAATTTTACTTATTTTAATCCTAAAAAATCGTTGCTCCATTAGGAGACGAGAGAAGTTCTGCAACCGGATCTGAAATAAGAAAAAGAAAGTCCTGCAAAAGACTTTAACTTGGTGTCATGTGTGGTTGTGCTTGTGGACTGTGTGTGGTCCCTTCTTTATCACTTATTTACATAAAAATAAAGAGCCAATGTGTAGATTGCATGATTCCCACTACTGCTTTCAATCTCAGCTTCTGCTACAAAATGCAATATGATCCCACCTCCACTTTAATTCATCCAGACAAAATACGTAATAAATGTATATGAATACGAGGAGAGCTATTCATCGAAATGGAAATTTGAATGTACTGACTTGATACCATCAGATCATGAACCTACATTAACTCCAACCAAAAAGACAAAGGTGGTGGTTGTTGTTGTTGTTATGTCAGATCACTGATTCACATTCACCAAATCAAGAAGTTTGAATCATGAGTAGAGATTGGACAACAGAGTATGTGTTGTCCTTAATAGAAGACTTACACAAATCCATTACTACATGAGCCTACCAAAGTCCCTACGTACATTGAAACGACCAATCAGTCTCATTCAGTACCATCAAAATCAGTAAATGAGAGAACATGATTGATACATGCAAGGTTCACATTGAGTCACTCCAAACTTTCTCTATGGAGATTGAAGAAAGGATACTTAGTTTTGTGAGCTGGTGGTGAGCTGCTAACTATATATAACAAAATCTCACAAGTTATTTTTGTTTATTTTTTACCAGAATTTGAAAGCAAAACATTGAAAGCAGATATTCTAGTTGGGTGTAGTGCTGATCCAGTTTTTTATATCATGTATTTGATCACAACCTGATGAACTAGAAGATCCAAAATTACAATGACAGTGTGCTTTATAATCCAATATTAGCAACAGATAAAGAGTTGTGATATATATTTAGCCAAAGACCAGGCAAACACCTCATGCATGACACAGATTGCATAAAGATATACATAGTCAAAAAGACCAGGCCCAATGTGAAGGTGTCACTAAATGATTGTAGAACAACAAACCAAAAAGGCCTATATTATTTAGCATACAAAATCTGCAAAAGAATCTGTAAATAACTTAACTTCCCAGGGGTAACCTCGTCATTCCGCAGACAACTTTTTTATTTTCCCCTTGAGAAGACAATCCAAGCATCCCCGGGAAATGGAGCAGCAATCACAATCGAGCCACCGCGATTCAGCTGATCCGTCGCCGTCATCCACCGCAGACGATGAGCACGTAGGCTCCGGTGGAGAAGCTATGGCTCGAGGATTATCGGCGATGCTAGAGTCCATCATCAAGGAGTTCGACTCAAAAGCCAATGATACGTTCAAAAGCCAAGACCAACTCTCCGGCTCACTCGATCGACTAATCCAAGGTAATACAAATAAACCGAACCCGGTTCTCATTCTTCTCTCCGGTTTGTTAGATTGTTTATGGATCGATCCGGTTAAGTTGGTTAGCCATGATTTTTATTGTATTTGAATTAACCGGTTAGTTAGCCACACTATTTTTATTTTTTAATGCGATGTAAAACACACAGAGCTTGATCAATTACTGGAGAATGCTCCGTTGCCGTTCATAGTACAACATGCAGCGAGGATCTCGAGCGTGAAACATAGAGTTACGTCGATGAATCTGGTGCTTAAATCTATACAAAGGCGTATTGATAACATCCATCACACTCTCTCTAGTAACAGCATGATACAAGGTAATCAGATTAATTAAATTAAATCTGTATTTGATTTGAAGTTAATCTATATCTCACTGTGGTGTTTCTATTTTCTAATGACACAGAGAAAACAGTCTCGGAAACTACTTAATGACCAGAATAAACACGAGTAGCTGTCTTAGTCGGGCTTCTTAATTATCAATACAAATGTAAATATACATTTTGTATTGTTCTTTTTTTTTTGTCAGCATGTTGTATTGTTCCAAACTCATATTCATCACGAGACCTTCTTGTCTTTCAGAAGCTTAAGATCACATTGTCTGAACAAACTTAACTATCTGTGATTGGCTTATTTCTCTACAGCACATTCTCGGTATGGATGGAATATCTATATTCTGATACCTTAAATAATAGTATAAAATACTAGCTATTAAGGAATATTTATTTATTGGAAAATTCGAAAATATATATGTACGGGGCTCTTCGTCCTCTGCTGTCGTTTGGACAGTTGCTTTAAACCCAGAAAAAAATGGATTCAAGCAAAGTGTTGTCTCTGAAGCTAAATCCTTGCTTCAGTCCTCTCCACCCTTTCACGCCATGTGTTTATTCTCCCCCGCTCCGCCTCTCCCTTTCCCACTCCTGCCGCTTCTATTCTCCGGTCACCGTCAACGCCTCAAAGAAAACCTCTCCGAGCATCCGCTCTGAACTCGATGACAGAATCAACGGCACTTTCTCTTCCGGTCCCGACTCTGATTCTCGCTTCCTCGACCGTGTTAGTTCTTCCGTCCTTCCTCTCTTTCTATCAGTGTGAATTATGTGTTTTTTCCATTAACAAACTTAGGTTTGGGTCTCCACTAGTTTTTGTCTGCTTAGGCTAAAAGTGTCTGTGTTTGTGTCTTTGTGAGCTGAAAGTCTTAACCTCTTGTACTTCATTGGTTTACTGTGAACCTGTGTGTTTGTGTCTTTGTGGATTCATTTTGAGCTGAAAGTCTGATACTTTTGAAGGCTGCTCACCTTTTACTACATTGGTTCGGAAATGTTGGAGCTTTAGCTATATACTTCTACATCTGTTTATACGTGTGTCTTAATTTCAACAGTGGCTTGCTTGTCTTGTTTGATCAGTAGCTGTTTTAACTATTATATTACTCTATTGCAAAGAGAGGAGTTTCATTTTTCTCATTCACCTGTTTCTAGCTTTTCATCTGTTTTTACTTGCGTCTAAATTTCAAAAGTGGCTTGGCTTGTCTTGTTTGAACTATCATTTTACTCTATTGATCAAAGAAAGGAGTTTCATTTCTCTCCTTGACCTGTTTCTAGCTGTTTTTTAGGAGACCAGAACACACATTTTTTTATCAGCTCTACTTGTTGCCCTTAAAGTCTTACTAACTTTTTGTGTTTCTTGGCTTGTTTACAGCAAAAGGCTTTAGAGGCAGCTATGAATGACATTAACGGTTCGTTTGGTAAAGGAAGTGTAACCAGGTTGGGGAGTGCTGGTGGTGCACTAGTGTGAGAATCTCTCTCTTGATTCTCTCTCTTGATACTTATTAAACAAGTCCAATATATTCCACTATGTGGTATTTAATTTCAGAAAACAAAATGATTGTGTATTGCAGGGAGACTTTTCCGAGTGGTGTTTTGACTCTTGATCTTGCCTTAGGTGGTGGTCTGCCAAAGGGTCGAATAGTCGAGGTATGCACTTGTTAAGAAAAATTGATGACTGTGACACTCTGATAATTAATTTTTCAACTTAACACTGCAGATATATGGACCAGAAAGTAGTGGCAAGACCACGCTAGCACTCCATGCAATTGCTGAAGTGCAGGTTATCTTTCTTGTGAACTACTTCGATCAGATTAAACCTATCTTTTCTATCATCTGAAACATAGCTTTCTGACTGTGCAGAAGTTTGGAGGCAATGCAATGCTCGTTGATGCAGAGCATGCCTTTGATCCAGCTTACTCTAAAGCATTAGGTGTTGATATAGAAAACTTAATAGTGTGCCAGCCTGATAACGGCGAGATGGCGTTAGAGAGTAATCCAAACATTCTAATTGTGATGGTTAATTTCATGTAAAGTATACGCGTGTGAATTAACTAACATGTTATTTCTTCATTGCTCACTCAGTTGCAGACCGAATGTGTCGTTCGGGTGCAGTTGATCTTATCTGTGTTGATTCTGTTTCAGCACTTACTCCAAGGGCCGAGATTGAAGTATGATTTCATCTCTTCCCTACAGCTACTTTATTGCTTGTATGATTCTTTCTGAGTTAGAATTTGTTTACTCTCCTGTTTGTGCATAGGGTGAGATTGGAATGCAGCAAATGGGCTTGCAAGCCCGTCTTATGAGTCAAGCTCTTCGTAAAATGTCAGGAAACGCCTCTAAAGCTGGCTGTACACTTATTTTCCTAAACCAAATTAGATACAAGGTAATTATATGACTAATCACTGACTAGACCATCTATGTTGTGTTCTTGAACTAACATTGCTTTGTTCTCTTTGTGCTATGAAGATTGGTGTGTACTATGGGAATCCAGAGGTTACGAGTGGAGGAATTGCGTTGAAGTTCTTTGCGTCGGTTCGGCTAGAAATTCGTTCTGCTGGGAAGATCAAATCTGTAAGGACACCAGTTTATATCTGTGTGGTTTTGTCCCGTTTTAAAAAATGTTAATTCTGTTTTCCACTTACTTATTTAAAGAGCAAAGGAGATGAAGATATTGGTCTTCGAGCTCGTGTAAGAGTACAGAAGAGCAAGGTTAGTGGCATCAAAATGTCAAATTATTTTAAACATAAAAGGTAAATTTGCATTTATGTAATTCTACCTTTGCAGGTTTCAAGACCGTATAAGCAAGCAGAGTTTGAGATTATGTTCGGGGAAGGAGTCAGTAAACTGGTATGCATCATCAGTCTCTCTGAGAAGATAAAACATGTTTCATTGTCTTATAACTTAAACCTAAAACCTGTAGGGATGTGTTCTTGATTGTGCTGAAATCATGGAGGTTGTGGTCAAGAAGGGTTCTTGGTACAGCTACGAAGACCAAAGGTCTAGTTTCTAAACTGTAAACTCTTAAGACATTTTGAAAGAAGTGGATATTATACAGAATTACAGATATGCATTTGTGTTTCTTGTCTCTGTTTCAGACTCGGGCAAGGAAGAGAGAAAGCACTGCAGCATTTACGGGAAAACCCTTCTCTTCAAGACGAAATTGAGAAGGTTCGCTTCTTCCCATGTGAACGTAAACTGTTTGCATCGATTCGTTTATCTTTATGAGTTTATTTTTGCAATGGTGTTGCAGAGAGTAAGATTATTGATGTTAGATGGAGATGTTCATAGATCAACCCCTTTGCTTAGCAGCAACTCCTCTTCTGTTTCACATCACGAAGAAGACGACAACGACTCGCTTGATGGTTTCCAATGACTCTAAACTGAAGCCTACAGATTTAATCCATATTCTAGTTTCAACTCTCATCATTCAAAACTCTATATGCTTTAGTCTATATACAAACACAAGAGTTCTTAGTTTCTTAACAACATTACATAAAAGAGAACACTGACACGAGAGCAGACATAAAACCACAGTTTTACTGAAGACGAGCTCCTCCGGCAAGAATTCTGGCGAGTGTCACCGGTCAAAAGCCAGTCCGGTGACACCTCCCTCGTACACGTCACCACTAGCTGACCACTCGTCCTCGTTGTAGATAGGAGTATAGGACTGTCTCCATCCACGTTAGCACCATACTTGTCAACAAACTTATAAACACCGTACTATCCCTGAGATGAAACGACACCGTCATATTAAAAGACAATTATATCCCTAACATTCAAAAACGATACCGTTTCACCTTGCCCTTTCTGCAAGAAGCGTCGACGCCGTCTCTCGAGTTCCATGCCCCCGTTAACGGAATAAGCTAAACACTTTTTCTAAAGCGATTAGGGTTTGTGAATCGATGATGGATGGTTTAGGTATGGGGAGCAGTATGAATCAAGCTCCTCGAAACGGTGATCTTAACAAACTCGTAGCCAATCCTACAGGTTCGTTTCTCCGATTCGTTTTCGTTTCTTCTCCAGATCGCTTTCTTGTAGTTTGAATCTGGATCTTAGATTGATTCTGATTCTTCACCTGTGAACTTGAATTTGCTCCTTACTTTTAGTTAGGGAAGAATTAGGTTAAATCTGAAATAGTATAATACCTGTTTAGATTCTGCGGACGAGTATGTCAAACTTGAATTTGCTCCTTACTTTGATTTGTTAGAAGAAAATTAGGGAAGATTTAGGTTAAATCTGAAGTAGTATGAGACCTGTTTAGATTCTATAGAGCAGTTTCTGCGCTTTGGCTCTGTATCAAAGTTGAATCATAGTCTTATAGTTCTTAATCCTTTGTTTTAATTGAAGGTTTATTTTGGTGCAGGTGATTCGGTGTTTGATGCATCTCAGTATGCGTTTTTCGGTAACGATGTTGTGGATGAGGTTGAGCTTGGTGGATTGGATGAGGAAGATGAGATTTTGTCTTTCAATGGATTAGCTGATGATGGCTTTTCGTTTGATAAAGAAGAAGAGGTTTAATCTCTTTCTTTTTCTCTTAGCTTAGCATCTGTGAAGAGATGAAGCTTTTTCTTTGGTTAGACTTACACTTCCTCCCCCAATGTTTTGCAGGTTGGAGATTCTAGGCCTTTGTCTGATGTTGATGATCTTGCTGCTACTTTTTCAAAGGTTGGATAGCTTACCTTTAATTATATATGCATCCTACACTTCTGTTTTCTGTTTCGTTTTGTTTTCAAAATGTTAAGCTTGCTTTGGAGAAAGTTTTGATCTGAGGTTTATGATGTTACAGTTGAATAGGGATCCTGATGTCTATAGAAACACGGGACCAGTCACTGATAAGAGATCGAGCCAGAGTGAGTTTCAAATCTTCTTATTTTCTTTCTTTTCCCTGCAGAGTTACTGCGTTTTCATGGTTCTACCTTAAGAGCGAGCAAGGCTTTTGGTTTATGGTTTGACGATGCGATGTTATTTTTCTCAGATTCTTTGGTACCTGAGTGGGCTCATGGGGAGGAGTTGCCAGATTGGTATGGCCAGCAGAAGCTAAATTTGGGTGCCATCAAAGATGACAAGGCGTGGTCGGCAACACCTTTTTCTGCTTTGGATCCTACAAGGACAACGCCGTATCATGAACCACAACGTCAGCTGTATCAAAACCACAATCAACAACAGTTTCCCAGTGAGCCGATCGTTGTCCCGAATTCATCTTTTGTTTCATATCCTCCTCCTCCAGGCAGCATCTCACCAGATCAGCGCTTAGGACACTCATATCATTCTGGTGGGTCTCAAATGGGATCGCCAAACTTTTCTCAGTTCCCAAATTTGCAGCCTCAGCTGGCTGGCATGCATCATGGGTCTCCCCAACGCTCTGGAAACATGCCTCAGTTTCGTCCCGCTCTTCCTCCGAATAATCGTCCTCCGGGTCAATGGATGAATCGTCAAAATGTGCATCCTGGTGATAATTCAGGGATCATGAATAACGCGATGCTACAGCAGCTACCTCATCATAACGGTTTGATGCCCCCTCAGATGCAGGGATCTCAGAATAGGTTACAGCATCCAATGCAGCCTCCTCACGGTCATATGCCAGGAATGCAGCAGCCTCAGTTATTCAGTCCCCACCTTTCTCGATCATCATCTTCTGCAAGTTATGATGGCATGCTTGGGTTTGTTGATCCAAGGGAATCAAGACCAGGTTCGGCTCAAGGCAACAGACAGAACGTGCGTTTTCATCAACAAGGCTTTGATGGTGGCTTTCAGAGGAGACATAGTGGGTGGCCTCCATACAGGTCTAAATATATGTCAGCAGGCGAGTTAGAGAATATACTGAGAACGCAGCTTGTTGCTACACACAGCAATGATCCCTACGTTGATGATTACTACCATCAAGCCTGTCTTGCTAAGAAATCTGCAGGTGCGAAACTGAGACATCATTTCTGTCCAAACCATTTGAGGGACCTCCATCCACGGGCACGGACAAACAATGAGCCACATGCTTTTCTTCAGGTCGATGCTCATAGTCTTGGTAGAGTTCCTTTCTCTTCAATCCGCAGGCCTCGTCCCCTTCTTGAAGTGGACCCTCCAAATTCAACTAAACCTGGCAATCCGGAGTCTAGGGCTACCGATAAGCCCCTTGATGAAGAGCCCATGCTTGCAGCTAGAGTGTACATTGAGGATGGTCATAATATTCTCCATGATGTTGATGACATAGATCGTTTCTTGGAGTTTAGCCAACTCCCCGATGGTGGAAACCAGTTGAAACAGAAACGGCAAGCTTTGCTGGATACCCTTGCGGTTTCACTGCAGCTAGTTGATCCCCTTGCCAAGAATGGGCAAAGCCTGTCCCAAGATGATGTCATCTTTCAAAGGATTATCTCTCTTCCAAAAGGTCGGAAACTACTTATAAGGTATCTTCAGCTTATTTTCCCTGGCAGCGACCTGATGAGGATTGTTTGCATGGCAATTTTCCGTCATCTGAGATCTTTGTTTGGTGTCCTTTCATCCGATCCTGATATCGTCAAAACCACCAACAAGCTTGCAAACGTTGTAAACGTGTGCATTCACAAGATGGATTTAGGACCCATAAGCGCCTGTCTAGCAGCGGTTTCCTGTTCTTCTGAGCAGCCACCGCTCCGACCTTTAGGCAGTCCTGTCGGAGACGGAGCTTCCACGGTGCTGAAATCTACACTCGACAGGGCTTCTGAGCTTCTCCGGGCTAATAACTTCAACAACGCGGGCATGGCTCTGTGGCGTGCTTCCTTCAACGAGTTCTTCAACCTTCTGATGAGGTATTGCATCAGCAAATACGACAGTATCATGCGGAGTTTGAACTCGCAGTTGCCACCTGAGTTAGCTAGTGAGATATCTGATGCAGCTGCACAAGCCATTGTCCGTGAAATGCCCATTGAGCTTCTACGTTCGAGTTTCCCCCACATTGATGAACAGCAAAAGAGATTACTAATGGAGTTTTTGAAACTATCTATGCTCGGAAGCAGCCAGAAAACCGAGCCAGTCTTGAATTGATAGTTATAGAATCAAGAGACCATACCGTAATGTCTGTATATGAGGCATAAGATGATGCGGAAACAGTAAACAAGAAAGGTAGAGAGACTGTTTTTGTGTCTTTTAGGAGAAAAAAAAACAGCGAAGAAGTTTGGTCTCTGTACAGAGAAAAAGAAAGTCTTTAGCTCTGCAGGAACTTTGTAGCCAAGGCATTATGTGTTTTCTGTGTTATGTCTAGTTCATGTCATTGTGGTTTTTTTTTATATTTTTGTTTTGAAACCTTCCTTCATGTTTTTGATGATTTATCTTTCCTCTTCTTTCTATGTTTTACCAAATAAACATTTTGGGGGTTATTATGCTTTAGTAATGAGTTATATTTTGTTCTTCATATCATCTCTTCTCACAAGCAAAGAGCATTTACTTATCTCTGCGATAATCGTTCAAGGGATTGCTCCAGAGAGGAGTAGGAGCTGCGATCGTTTGAGGTTGTGGGACAAAATGCAGTAGATAAGATGTGATGCAGTTAAGTTTAGGATGATGCGTAGGAGTAGAAGAAACCATGGCACTATTTTTGGCAAAGAGATGACGAGGATTCATGTCTTTTGTTAAACATATTCTAGATCGATATGAACAAGACACACGATGCTGAGGTTTTCATTTACATATCAAATATCCAGTTGAAACAAGAAAAAAACTATAAGACGATGACGACCCGCTTGATGATTTCTAATCAGTCTAAACTGAAGCCTAGAGACCAAAACCCATCTTCTTTTTTCAACTCTCATCATTTAAAACTCTATAAGCTTGTCTATAAACATGTTGTATTCAAGTTACATACAAACAAACACTAGAGTTATTATATATTGAAAGTATGTTCTTAGATTCTTAACAACATTACATAGAAGAGAACACTGACACTAGAACATATAGAGAAACACGACAACACATAAGTTAAACACAGTTTTAAGACTTTACTGAACCAAAGCACTTGTGTTGTACACAAGAAGAGCTCCTCCAGCTAGAATTCCGGCGAGTGTCACCGCCCAAATAGCCAAACCGGTGACTCCTCCCTTGTACACGTCACCACTCGCTGACCACTCGTCCTCGTTGTAGATAGGACTGTATCCATCGACGTTAGCACCGTACTTGTCAACGAATTTGTAAACACCGTATCCCTGATATGAAACGACAACGTTTTGAGTTACTCATACGAAAAAAAAAACAATAAACGACGTCGCTTACCTTTCCCTTTCTGCCGGAGGCGTCGACGCCGTCCCTCAAGTCCATGCTGCCGTTAACTCCTACACACAAAAATCGATTTTAACGGAATAAGCTATACTTTTAACGGTAACGTGTAACATAAGTAAGGTGTGTTATGTTGTAACGGACCAAAGGGCTTGTCTGTCTTGATCTTCTTGACGCCACTCGCGACGATTTTGAAGGAAGATGGAGAAGCTCTTGTGAGCGACGGTAATCCTCTCGCCGACATCTTCTCCACCGTGAAACCTGCCGGTTTCAATGTAACTGATGAAAGCATCACTGAAGCAGCCATGTTCTCACAAGATCAAAGTTCTCTTCTTCTTCTCTCACGATCTCTCTATGTTCTCGCATGGTGCGTGAGGGTGTGTGGTCTTCAAATATGAGGAGAGAGGAGATCCACAAGTGATTGTTGTCCTCACACGTGGCGACTTATGTGTGGCTGTCCTCTGGATATCTTACTAGCATTATCTTCAACTTTGCCACGTAGGATTTTCAGTATTTTCTTTATTATTTTCATCGTTTGACCCCTATAGAGTTTAGTTTGCTCAAATTAACCCCATTACTTTTTCTGCACACTAAACATTGTGAAATAAGAAATTCACCAAACGGCGAAATGTAACTTCCAACGCCATCGTTTATCCGGAACCGAGTTGGGCTCGTCCAGAGACCAGAAACCCATCCGACTAGGACTAGATAAGATCATGTCTATCTGAGGTTCCTTGTCTTTATCTACATGCGATCAAGAGCATATCTTATCCATATTTCGTTCTTAGTGTTTATTTTTATCTTTGTTGTAATTCTTATCGCTTTAGGTTTAGGCTTATCTACTTGTTTATGATGGTCAAACCGTTTATATATATATGGGAGGACCTCTGATTAATAATACAGAAATTACACATCTATTTTCAACACGTTATCAGCACGATCGTCCCTACCCTAAGAAAAGAAAATCCGAATTCCAAAACCCTAGACGGCACTCTCTCTCTCTCTCTCTCTCTCTCTCTCTCTCTATCTCTCTCTCTCGGCGTGATCTTCAACTTCTGCAACTCAAATATAACTTAGACCAAGAAGCTTCAGAACCTGAGACAATCCAAATCAATCCTACCAAAGCTCTCCTTGCATCCAAGCTTGCGCCCCAACGATGGTCCATTCAGATTCATTGGTTGTTAAGGTAAAATCTATAAACCCTAAAACATAGAGTTATGAAATCTCTAACCTAAAAACGAATCTGATCTGATTTAGAACTCTAAATTAATCCCCTAAACCCCTAAGCCAGCCACATGTATGCAATCTGCATATATTGCATGGTTTATCCAAAACCCTAATTTGATGATCTTGAAATCGTTTGCTTGCTAAATTATGTGTGCTTGTTTGATCTTGTTCAAGTTGTTTATGTTGAATGTTCAAGTGTTTCAACCTGATAGATTTCGAGATTTTCTTTTGGTAAATTGAATTTAATAAACCCTAATTGTTTAAAGTATGAAAACCCACTGCTTATTGTTCTTGATTATCCGATTGCTAGATCTCATTGTTTGCTTTTCTAAAATTGTTTACAGTTTTTATTAAAATCTTATCACCCTGAGACTATATGATTCTTTGATCACTAGACAATATGTTTTTGAGGTTTAGAACCTGATTTTTTTAAACCCTAATCGCATGAATCTTTTTTGCTAATACCCTAGAATCAATGTTGAATGAGATAGCCATAAACCCTAATTCTAGGATCGATTTTTTTCATGCCTTAATATTGATCTAGTATGCTTGTATGATCCGCCTGATTGATTTGATATTGAGAATGCTTGCTAGATTAATTGTTTACATGATCAGAACTTGATAAATTGTTCTTCAACCCTAGTTTTTTTAATTGCATGATCCGGCTATTGTTAGGTTTTGTTCTAAATAAATTCGACCAAACTGATTAAGTCTTGATAGTTTCTAGTAAAACCTGATCATCCTGAGACTATGTGTTGTTTGACCTAATTTTTTTTAGAATCAAAACCGTATGCCTTGATAAGTTGATCATTGAAACCCTAATCTAACTTTGTATAATCTGATTTCTTCATGATGCTTGCAATGTTATTTTTTTTTTAAAATCCCCTGATTGCATGATCATTCTCTATTGTTTTAAGATTAAGAAATCAGATGTTAGGTTAAATATGTTCACTTTGGTTCCACCCTGGAAAAAAATCGGCCATAGTTTAAAACCCCAATTAGGTTACCATGATCTTGTTAGTTGCTAAACCTAATTGTGTGTTGTGGTTTTTGCTTGACATATTTTTTGCTTGATCATATGATTCATATAGAATTCATATGCTACGTCTGATTGCATCATATTTGATTTTTTTTTTTTAAAGAATCTTGATTGCATCTAATAACCTAAAACCCTAATGTGATCTGATTTTTCTAGACTATGTTGCCTTGAAAGTCTCTGGTGATAACTACTTGGAATGGGCACTTGATACAAGAATCATGTTGAGATCAAAGGGCCTCGGTGAGACAATCACTGTTGGCAACAATTTAAGTGACAAAGATAAATATAGAGCGATCTTTCTGATCCGCCACCATCTCAATGAGAGTCTAAGAATCAGTACTTGACTATGGAAAATCCACTAGAGCTTCGGACTGACTTACAACAGAGATATGATCACCAGAAAACGGTGTTATTACCAAAGGCTACTTATGAGTGGAAAAACATGAGATTCCAAGACTATAAGTCTGTGGATGAATATAACTCAGTGTTATTTCAAATTGTTTCAATGTTGAAACTTTGTGGTCAAAAAGTAACTGAGAATGAGTTACTGGACAAAACCTTCTCTACATTCCATTCGAGTAATATATTACTGCAACAACAGTACAGAGAGAGAGAGAGGTTTTGCCACATATTCTGATTTAATCTCTTGTCCATTGTTGGCTAAGGCTAATAATGAATTTCTAATGAAGAACAGTGAGATGAGACCTCCAGGAACAGCACATTACCCGAATCGTCCAAACCGGCCATAGAAGCCAAGAAAAAAAGCAACATTGTCCAACACAATCGGCCAAACTTCATTGCCGGATTGGTTATTGTGGATGTTCAAACTGCATTTCCGGATTGGTTATTGTGATGGACTAGGTTGCTTTCTTTCTTGGCTTCTATGGCCGGTTTGGACGATTCGGGTAATGGTGTTGTTCCTTAAACTTGCATTGACAAATAACACACAAGTAGATGATGCACTGTTGTGTTCTTTTGATGATTAATAAAATTATAAATGTCCAATGAACTTGACCATTGTCTATCTGAAAAGCCTTAGCATCAAACAAGTTGCAATCATATTTGTTGATATATAATTTCTTATGTTAAATTCGTTGTTCAGAGATACACTAGGTGTTATTCAGACGACATGGTGGAATCTAGTATCTAGAGAAAAATTAAATATTAATTGAAAATTATGCGGAACAAAAATTTTAAATTATTTAATATGTTATAAAATGTATTAATATTTAAACTTAACATGGTATAATTTTCAGTAAGATTATGAATATAAATTATATTTATTAAATTTAAAAAAAATAAAAATATTATTTAAAAAAATAGATTAGCGGCCAACTAATTTAGATGAATTAAAATCAGACATCCGATTTTTTACATCGATGTAGTATAATCAAAGTGGATGAGTACGTCTAGCGAGATCCGAGGCCGGATTTTAGAACAAGAGTTAACTACATGATTGTACACTGTGATTTGATCAATGTTTTTGGTATATATTAACATTTATTTATATTCTTTTACTCATGTCACTATAAAACTATCAAGTACAGTATTGTTTTTTAAGACTATACTACATATATAAGAGTCGTTCAAATGAAAAACTATTGGTTGATGGCTCGATATTAGCTACACGTCTAAATCAAGAAGAGAAACAAAAATACAAAACTATTGAAATTTTCATTGAGAGTGAGTAAGATTACATCTTATAAGCCACCAATTTCATATATTGAATCAAAATATCACCCACCACAACTTAAATATGAACATTTTTTCCTGAGACTGCTTCCAATAGAAGGGGGACCCAGCAAATGAATGATTTGTGTCGTAAGGACTATATAAAGTTGTTGTAACTTATAAGTCAAGGGAACCTACCCTTTTATTTTTTTAGTAACATTGAATTCATCGTTATGAATACATAATATATAAGTTGTTGTAACTTATAAGTCACAGGAACATGTTCTATAACTTTTTATTTTTTGATTATACACAGTTTCTCCAAAGGTTTCCTAGACCCAAAGGATTAATCTGTGTCGCTGCATCTCGAATGTGAAATTGCAGTGACCAGAGCGAGTCAAACCCAGGTGACCGTACTTGCAGCTGCAGACCGTTTACCACCAGACTAACTTGTCTGATTATATTCTATAATTTTTACACAACAATATATTTTTTTTTTTTTACAAACATTGAACTCCTCTTATGAAGATAAAATATACAATATACTAATTTGGTATCTTTGTTGTATTCACAAACCTCCCCCCCCCCTCCCCCAAAATATAAATACACGACACTATGGATACCGATAACAGAACATGCTTAACTAAATAATGTAAAATGAAAACAAACAATCATTTCTAAAAGCACATGGTATCAAATAAGAACTGAAACCAAATTCCACAAGAATATTTCACCGATACATCGTATAATGCCAACTGAAGAATTGAGCAGCAATTATTATACAACCATTTTCTATAATCAATAAATCCAAAACAAAATAGCAATTAGTATGCAAAGAAATTGTCAAGAAAACATGTTCATAAGAAGATACAAATCCTGATTAATAAAGCAATGAACAGTTGTTTACACTATTGCTATATTTTTCACAGTGAGTTTGAGTTGAAACGTACTCCCTCGTTAACTAGTCTTTTTTTTGAAACTACGTTTTAAACTAGTTGTCTATCTTAAATCAACTAGTTTAAAACGTAGTTTCAAAAAAAAGACTAGTTAACGAGGGAGTACGTTTCAACTCAAACTCACTGTGAAAAATATAGCAATAGTTGTCTATCTTAAATCTAAAATTTAAGAATAATATAAAAAGTGTTAAAACCTCTCTGACACGACTTCCAATGCACCCTTGGCGTGTCCCTGGTTGTGTTTCCGGCAAGAATCCGACGGCAGACGCAGCTGACGACCCCCCAGACCCACCTCTCATCCCTCCCGATCCTTCTAATCCTTCGTCTCCCCTTTCACCACACAATTTTCCAACTCTTACTGAAGCCAAAACTACTCCAAAATCCTCAACTAAATTCAGATCTGGAACTGTTCTCAGATCTACAACTGTTCCCTTTTCAACTGTTAAAAGGGTCCAATCCTCCATTACAGAAGTCCAAAAAGCTCAAACTGCTGTCCCTCCTTCCACTAGTGAAACAGCTGAACCAACTTCTACCCTATCCACTGTTTCAGATCCTCCATCTGATTCGATTATGGTTCCTGCATTGGAACAAAACCCTGACCTAGTTCTAAAAATAATCCCTCCCAAAGCTACTTCACCTCTCCAAACTAACAAATCCTCCTCTTCCATACCACCAAAACTAAACCCTCTTCCTACTATTCCAAAACAAATGAACCAAATTCCCATAGAGACGCCCCCTGTAACAGTTTCTATTTCTGGTCCTTCTATCCCTCCGCATACCCAGCCTTCACCCCCAACTTTGGTAGAACGAATAAGACTCTCAGAGGATAAGACTTTGCGTCGATTAGCTCCAGTCACAATTGCTTCCTCTGGGAGACCAAGAGTGCTCATCCCTGATTCAGTATTTCAAAAAGGAGCTGAGTTACATAAAGATTTTATCATTTGCTACTTCAATGGTAGAGCCCCCCCATTTAATCAGATTCAAAGCGTTTTTAATCACATGTGGGGAAAAGGTAATCGTTTGGAAATCCACAACAACCCGCTCAACCATTCAGCAATTGTCAGAATTCAGAGTGATTACCTTCGACAGAAGATCTTGGAGAAAAACGTTTGGTATGTGGGAGACTCAATGTTTCATACGGCCCAATGGTCTTCAGTCCATTCAAAAACCACTCCACAACTAAAGGCGATAAAAATTTGGGCTCATCTTACTGGAGTACCGCTTGATCTGCGACATGAACAAGGTCTAAGCTTAGTGGCAGGATTAGTTGGTGAACCTAAGGAAACTGATGATTTTACTAAAAACCTTGTGAGTCTTACCTTATCCCATGTGAAGGTTGAGGTTGACTTAACTAAGCCGCTGCCCCCAGTTGTTGAATTTGAAAGGGAAAATGGTGAAGTAGTAGAGGTCTTTGTTCATTACCCATGGATCCCTCCAACCTGTTCACATTGCCATGAGCTTGGACATATAATCAGGAACTGTCTCCATTATATTCCTCCTCGTGAGGATTCTGAAGTATCCCAGAAAAAGAAAATGGCTAATCAGGAAACAGCTAAGCAAAGCAAAAAGTACAGACCTGTTTCTCAACCAAAGGTTGATGTGCCTTCTCTGTCCAAAACAAGTACTACGGCTGCTTCTGACCCACTATTGTCCACTGTTACTGGAAATGTCGGTAGCTCTGGTTCTATTCCAGCTCCTCTCTCTCAACCTTCACCTATCATTCCCACAGTCTCCTTACCCATTGTCAATCAATCCCTCACTCCCTTTAAAAACCAACCTCCTCTAGACTCAACTTTAAACGATCCAGTCCCACCCTCAACTGCCTTAAACCCCTTTCTCACACCTCAACATAACCCTCGCCCTTCCCTAAAAAGATCTCGATCTTCTCCCACTCTTTCACCACCCATAACCTCAAATCCTAACCCTTTTTCTCATTCTTTTGTCCAAGTAAATCCTTCCCTATCTCTCCCCACTGTCCAAAACTCCCAGCATCCTACTCATACCTTTAACCCCTTGTCATCCTCTTCTTCGTTACAGCTCTCTAACTCTTTTGTTGCTAGCGGTTTCTCCAATCTCTCGGAGGACCCTCCCCAACTTTCTTAATGAGTGTCAAACTCTTTTTTTGGAATGTCCGTGGACTAAATCTCCCGGACAAGCATAGACCTTTTGTCTCTTGGCTTAATACTAACAAGCCGCTTTTTGGAGCTATTCTTGAAACACATATCAAACAACCTTTTTTGAACCCTGTTATCTCAACCCTTTGTCCAAACTGGAATTTTACCTCAAACCACACTTCGGACCCTGATGGACGCATAATTCTTATTTGGAAAAATACCCTCAGTGTCCAAGTACTTACTCAGAGCAGTCAGTGTATTACCTGCCATATCTCTTTTCCCAACCAACGTTCTGTCTACTACTCAGCGATTTATGCCTCAAATTTAAGCTCAGAACGTGTTGACTTATGGTCAGAGCTACTTCACCTTCACTCAACTCTGGACCTGGAAAACAATTGTTGGATCTTAGGAGGGGATTTAAATCAAATTCTCCATCCAATGGAGCATTCTGATCCTGATGTTGTAGTTCCTGACTATCTCATGTACCAGCTCCGAGACTGCTTCACACAGATGGGGCTGTTTGATCTTCGTTACATTGGACCCACCTACACTTGGATAAACTCTCAACCTGCAAGTCCCATCTCCAAGAAGCTTGATAGACTAATGGTTAATAATACATTTGTGGCTTCTTTTCCCCATTCCTTAGCCTCTTATCTCCCTCCCTTGTTCTCCGATCACTCACCCTGTGTCCTAGACCTAGCTTTTAACCTCCCCTCAGCTGGTTCTAAGCCTTATAAATTCCAAAACTATCTCACAAAGCACCCTGGGTTTGCTCAGCTACTTCATGACGCTTGGATTCAGACTGGAAACACATGTCAAACTCTTGCTCAACTGTGTTGGAAGCTGAAATTAATCAAGAGTGATCTGAAACTTCTAAATAAAGAAAATTATTCACAAATCCAGCAGAGAGTGAGCGAGACTAATAGTTTGTTACAACTTGCGCAGGTACAAGCATTGCAGAACCCAAATCCTATCACATTTCAGGAGGAAAGAGATCTGCACAGAAAGTGGAATTTTTTACGAGAGATTGAGGAGATGTTTTTCAGACAAAAATCAAGGATCAATTGGCTTAGAGAAGGAGATTTAAACACCACTTACTTTCACAGGATCTGTCAGACCAGGGCTAGTTACAATGCTATTAGAGCTTTCCTTACGGCTACTGGTAACTGGATTATTGACCCGCAAGAAATGAGTGATCACGCTGTGAGTCACTTCCGATCAGTACTTGGTCACCAGCCTCTCATTCTCATCACGCATCCCCACTGGTTCGGTGAACTCACTTCCTACTCGTTTCCCTCCCACCTGAGCCAAAATATGTTATCCATCCCGACTGATGAGGAGATTAAATCAACCTTCTTCAAGCTTAACCCTAATAAAGCTCCAGGTCCGGATGGTTTAACATCAGCGTTCTTCAAATCATCGTGGGAGACCATTGGTTTTGAGGTGATATCAGCTGTCAAAAACTTTTTCGCTACCAATTTCCTCCCTGCCACAGCAAATGCAACAATACTCTCCTTGGTTCCTAAATTTCCTGGAGCATCAAAGATAAGTGATTTTAGACCGATCTCCTGCCTCAACACAGTCTACAAAGTTGTTTCTAGGCTATTGGTCAAGAGACTCAAACCACTACTGACTACTCTTATCTTACCAAGCCAAACAGCTTTCGTAAAGGGCAGATTATTGGTTGAAAACACAATACTAGCAGGTGAACTGGTTAATGGCTATCACAAAAATAAAGGAACCAAGAAGATTACCATTAAAGTTGACATAGCGAAAGCTTTTGATACTCTCTCTTGGGACTTTTTATTTTCCTGTCTTGAAGGACTGCAGTTCCCAACTCGTTTCATCCGACAGCTAAAGGCTTGTGTCTGCACATCAAGTTACATGGTTGGTTATAATGGGTCTGTGCATGGATTTTTTAAAGGAAAAAGAGGTCTCAGACAGGGAGATCCACTCTCACCTTATCTTTTTGTCATCGCTATGAACTGTCTCTCTCATATGCTCAACAACGCAGCGCGGCAAAATAAATTTAACTACCACACCAATTGCTCTCCCACTAAGCTCACCCATCTATCATTCGCTGATGATCTCCTGATATTCATAGATGGTTCCATCAACTCTGTCCAGCAGGTACTACAAGTGTTAAAAGAATTTGAGAAAAGGTCAGGTTTGGCGGTGAGTATGCAAAAGACTAGTTTCTATGCATCAGGATTGTCTTTAGCTGAAACAAACCTGATTCAAGCTTCGACTGGAATGACACTTGGCTCTCTCCCTTTCCGTTACTTGGGTGTCCCTTTGAACTCCAAGAAGCTATCTCTTACCAACTGTGAGCCTTTGATCCATCAAATCAAAACCCGTTTCTCCTCCTGGTCGGTGAAATCTTTATCTTTCTCAGGAAGGTTACTTCTTATCAAAACTGTCGTTGCAGGAATAACAACTTTCTGGTGCTCGGCTTTCGTCCTACCAAAAGCGTGTATCAACCGAATAAATTCCCTGTGTAGTATATTCCTGTGGAAAGGTAACTTAGAAGGTCACAACTCAGCAAGAGTATCATGGGAAACTGTGGTTTTGACAAAAAGACAAGGAGGTCTTGGCGTGAAGGATTTACTTACTTGGAATAAAGCGTGCACTCTGCGTCTCCTATGGCTTCTCTTCTTCAGGCCGGAATCTGTATGGGTTCAATGGTTTAAAGAAGTAATACTCAAAGGCTCTGTGCATAATTATTGGACAACATCACCGAAGCAATCTTATTCATGGCTAGTCAATAAGTTACTGAAGCTAAAGACGGTGGTATTCCCGTTAATCAAACTGCGGGTAGAGAATGGAGAAAGAGCAAGATTTTGGCATGACAACTGGACACCGTTGGTGATTTGCAAACATATTTGGCGGGCTCTAACTCAAGAATGGGGATTCAATTACAAGCCACAGTCTCGTCGTTGTATTCTAATGGATCATGGCGCCTTCCACCAGCACGCTCAGAAGCTCAACTTCAGGTGTATACATTCCTAACAACACTGCAGTTGACAGACAATCAAGATTACTATGAGTGGGAAATCAATGGTAAAATTCACTCGAGCTACAAAACAGGCATTCTCTATGATTACCTAAGTGAATCGAGACCGGATGTTACTTGGGCTGCGGCGGTTTGGATCTCCAGAGCTATTCCTCGGCACAGCTTCCATGCGTGGCTTGTGATTCAGAACAGATTACCGACCCGAGACAGACTTCTAAACTGGGGAGTCCAAACGGTTGATCGTTGTCTCCTCTGCAACTCACTCCCAGAATCACGTGACCACCTATTCTTCTGTTGCAATTATAGTAATGATCTGTGGAATATTGTTGCTAGAAGATTGCAGATTATTCCTCTTAGGAACTGGCAAGATACCATGGATCAGATGATTTCCCTTCCTCCTCCTGCATTACAGAGGAATCTCACTCTTCAAGCATGGCAAGCGACGCTATATTGGCTTTGGACAGAACGTAATGCTCGACTGCACTCAAACACTTTCAGGTCTGTGGACCAGATCTTTAAACTAATTGATAGACAGATCAGGAACAAAATCCAAACTTTCAGAGATACAAACCCATCACGGTCGTCACTTATGATGCAGAGTTGGCTTCGTCTTTCGTGATCAATGACTTCTCCTCCTCCCTTCACCAAAAAACCTCGACTTCTCCGTAACTATTATTTGGGCTTCACTATTGGGTTTCTTAACTAAAGATAATGGGTCACTTTTGTTTGGTATGTGTTTTAACGTTGGAAAACTAGAGCCACAAAAGGCTTTTGTAAACTTTTTATGTTTTTATTTAATTTAAGAATGAAAGTTACAAAAAAAAAAAAAAAAAAAAAATCTAAAATTTTGTTTCATTTTAAATATTGTTTTAAGTTTTCAATATATTTATTTGATAATTTTTTTTCATTTATCCATATTTTGTTATTGATCAATTTTTATCCATATTCTTTTAACTTATTCTTATTATTATTATTTCTTTTAACTTATTAATTAATATAATCAAATAACAGAATGTATTATTCTTTCCGTTTCAATTTAATTATCATTGTAGGAAAAAATTTCATTTTAAAATAAGTGTCCTTTTATATTTTCAATGTAAAAGTTATTAATTTTATCTACTATTCTATTTTTATATTGATCAAAATGTGGTTAGGTGTATAGTTAATTATGTTTTTTTAGAAAATATAAAAAATTAAATGTTTTATTAATATGTGTGCAAAAATTCAAAACACAACTAAATTGAAAAAAAAAGTGAATAATTAGAAGTAAACAATAAATTTATTAGCTTTTTAATTTGTGTAAGAAAATCCATTACGAGAATAATTAGAAGTAAACAATTCGATTAAATCCATTACGGGACCCACAAGAGTAAAACTACTTCAGCAAGTGTGTTTATTTAGCACAATAACTAAGGGGTTGATTGGCAAGGGTTGTAACTTTATGTTTTAGCTGTAGAAATTAATCTTTATATTTATTTGCGGTAGCTTCTTTTACTGTACCTTTGTAAAGCACTAATTTTTTTGCTCTAGAAATAAAGTTCTCTACAGCCATTTTTTTATTTTTCTAGAGATATTTTTGCTGTAGGTTTTTGAAAGAAATGAAAACTTGATGAACTTGAGTTATATGTATCTAAACTAATTTTTGACTTTCTAGAGCAACAACCAATCACCCCCTAAAACTGATTAATACGCAACAAACCAACCGAGGCTAATTAATTAACGACTTACCCTCTCTCGCGTTCTTCTCTATGGATGATTATATCTGCTCTCTCTCTATATATACACGAAACTTTGTCGTCTCTCTCTCTCTCTCTCACGTTTTGAAACTTTTCAAGTTTTGTTTTTTCGCTTTTTTGCACGAGCTCTTTGTTGGGTTTCAAACTTTCAATAGCTTTAAACCTCACCGTGTCCCTTCACAATCTACTTCAACTAAAGCCTCTTCCTTTTGTTTTTCTATCTCCCGGGTAGTTCTTGTCGGTGGTGGTGATTCTCCGACGAAGCTATTTATTCATGGATCCGAACACAAGGATCAGTTTTTTAAAAAGTGGGACCATGATGTAATAATTTAGAGAGTGTCTTGGACATAGAAGCAAAGACTTGTTTTTGCTGAAAAGGAAAAAACAAAAGATAAAAGATTCCTCTTTTTTGTTGTCTGTTTCAGACATTGCGGAGCTCTGCTTCGCCTTTTGTCTTTAATCTGTTGTTGTTGTTTTGGGGAAACGTGCATGAGAAGAGACTTGCGTTGAACGAATAAGCGTGACCAGATTGTCTTTCTTGCTACTGTGTGTTGCTTCTTGTAATATCTTCTCTGTGAAGTTTTATCTCTTTGAGTTAGCTATCTTGTGAATCTTACAAATAGATCAAAGAGATGAGTCTCATTGGTTCTGTTATCACAGCATCCAATCTCTGTCTTTGTGAGTTAGGGATTAAAAAGTAGTTGGCCTTTTTTGGCAGTTTAATCCTCTTGTTGTTGGAGTTTGAGCTATTGAGGATATTGGGTTGGTTAAACAAGGTTGGAAATGGGTGAAGTCTCAGAAACATATGTGCTCTGATGCTTGTTCTGCTATGAGAAGTTTTGTTGAGAAGATGGGAGAGCTTGTGGAGCGTCACTGGCCATTGGTGTGTAGTGGATGTGGGAAGCTATTAGGACTTATTCGTCTGTCAATTGTTTACTGGAAAGATTGCATTCTCAGGGGTTTCCGTTGCAGTGCCAAGTTGGGCTCAGCTTCTTTGCTTCTGATAATGTGGAGTTGCTTCCTTAGCTTGACTTCCTTATCTTGCTTGCTCTATGTTCTCCTCAGTATGGTATTGTCTCAGATGCTATTATCCTCCTCCACTGATTATTTCAAGATTGTTGATTGAGTTGGGTTTGATCCTACTGCAGGGAGTTGCTGCAGCTATTGTTTTGAATCTTGGTTGCACTCCTGGTCTCTTTATTGTAGGACTATTTGGTATTTTGATTTTATGGATGTATGCAAACTTTTGGATCACCGGAACATTGTTTATTGTCGGAGGCAAGTTCCAAACTGTTTCTTTAGATTAGTTTGCTAGGTTGTCTTTCAGGTTATTGGTCAATGATTGAGTCTATATTAAGCTTGATCTATATTGTTTACATGGTTTTTTAATTTGATCTAGTTTTGTTTGGTTTTAGGCTACTTATTCTCCATAAACCATGCCCGTCTAGTGGTTCTAATGGCGGCCTTGTATGCAATGTACTGTGTCGAAGTCAGACTTGGATGGATTGGTGTATTGCTCTCAATGAATCTTGCTTTCTTGTCCAACGATGTATTAAACTGTCTTCTGCAATGGTGTGACAACCTAAGTGAAAAAACACAACGTGAGGAACCAAAGAAAGTCGAAGAAACTATCATAGAAGAAGACTACGTAGGGGAATTTGAGTATCCTTCAGTTCCCGTTGAAAAAGAAGAAACCAAGAGAAAGGTTCATGAGAATAAGTCATCTGCTGAACCAACTGCTCCTACTACAACTGTTGTTAATAGCGTGAAGGAGATTTCTAGTGTTAAGATAGTGAAAGTAGAAGCAGGTTCAGCTGATGAGATGAAGAGAATACTGAAATGTTTGAATCATTACGAGGCGTTGGGGTTCCCTCGGCATAAAAGGATTGATGACGCAGTGCTTAAGAAAGAGTATAGGAAAAAGGTTTGGTCCTTTATTTCCAATGCTGAGTAGTGGTTAATGCAGTTTCTAAGAAGGTTAATGAAGTAGTATGTGCTTTTTGTTCTAGGCAATGTTGGTTCATCCTGATAAAAATATGGGAAGTCCTTTGGCAAGTGAATCATTCAAGAAACTTCAATGTGCTTATGAGGTAATTGGATGATGTGGAGTCTTGAATATGTAATTGTGATGCTTATGTTCTTGATATAGTAGACATGTAAGGCTTCTTTGTATCTCAGGTTCTTTCTGATATTGTAAAGAAGAGAGATTACGATGAGCAGTTACGAAAAGAAGAGTCTAGGACTAGGAGTGTTTGTCAGACATCTCATACTTCACATCAGGTTTAGCTACTCTGTTTTTTACTTCTGTGTGATATCTTTTTGCTTCTGTGTTAGTCAGACTTCTCATGCTTCAGTATGTTTTTCATTTTCATTTGCAGAGTGGTCCTGGTTATCGATCAGAAGAGTCAAGGTGTATACATTGTACAAAATGTGGCAATTCACACATATGGGTATGCACCAGTAGAACTAAAGCAAAGGCAAGATGGTGCCAGGTGATTGAATCAAAACCAGGCAAGATGCTGTTATTTGAATGCTCTCTTTCAGACCATCTAATCTGGTTAAATGTACAGGATTGTGGTCAATATCATCGAGCCAAAGATGGAGATGGGTGGGTGGAACTCAAAGGGACATTACCCTTGGAGAGAGCACATAAGGTTAGTATAAACTTCCTTTTCTTCCTTTGTTACTTGCAATAATGAATGAATCTTTTTTTTAGTTAGTACCTCCTCAACATAAATTACTTTGTTTTATTTTCATGTCCTTTAAAAGATTGAGATACCACGTGCTTTTGTTTGTGCGGAAAGCAAAATCTTTGACGTCTCAGAATGGGCCATTTGCCAGGTGAATTCTCTTTTGCCAGATTACTCGTATGTGAAGATGAGTCAGATACATGAACATGGTTTTGTGTTAAATAGGGAATGGCGTGTAGACCAAACACGCATAGGCCAAGCTTTCATGTGAACATGGTTGGTTTAGAAAAGACAACGCAGAGATCAAACTCTAGTAGGTTCCCTTGGGATTTAGACGTTGAGAAGATGGATGAAGATGAAGAAGAGTTTGAGCTTTGGCTTCAACAAGCACTTGCTTCTGGTCTCTTTTGTGAGACGTCAAAACGCAGGAAAAGCTGGAGCCCTTTTAAGTTGAGTCAGATGAAAAGCAAGAAACAGTGGCGAAGAACATCTACTTGATTCTTTCAAAACTTTCAAAGCTCTTACCGTGGTTCAAGAATCGAAGAACCTGGATTCACATTTCACAGCAAGTGAATACAAAAGGCCTGAAGATGATCTCCTTTTTTGGGATCTTTCTCTGTAAATAGAAGCTGTGGATTTTTTTTGTTACAAATCTAAGTGTTGTGAATTACTTGAAGAAAAAACATTAAAGAAGCTGTCTTTTTTACAAGTAATGTGTACATTTAAAAGCAGTTCACTTGATGAAAAAAAAAACTTATTTACTTTTCTTTGGGAAAATCGCATAAAAAAACCTTCAAGATGACAGCCACTTACATTTAAATCCTGAGAGTATTTTACAAGAACTTTAAACACTTAAAACGATAAATTTAGCATATTAAACCTTTAATCTGGCTTACTTGTACATCAAGTTAAAAATGTAACGTGGTACTGTTCAAAAGTGATGACGTGTCGGTTTTTTTTTAAATATTTTTCTAATAAATAAATATAAAAATACAGAAAAATATAAAAAATCACTAAAAATCATAAAAATAGCAAAATATATAAAAGACTTGGAACTTAATTTGTTTGCTTTGATTTGGTTTACGAGAATCATTTGAAGATAGTGATTCTTTTTTTTTTTTTAAATATAGTTTTTCTCATTTTTTATAAAACAAATAAAATTATTTATTCATAAATTTATATTCATTTTATCTATTATTCTTATTTTAATTTTATTTAAATTTAATTTTTATTTTATTTAAACTTTTGTGAATTTTCTTATTTTGGATTTTTTTATAATTTCTTTTGAGTTTTTATTTGTTTTAATAGTTTCTATTTTAAATATTTTATTAATAAAATAATTTAATTATTTAGTAATTTTTTTAATGTTTATGATTTTTTATGATTTATGATTTTTTATGATTTTTGAATTTTTAAAGAAATTTTAATGAAGTTTAATATTTTTCTGTATTTTTATATTTATTTATTAGTAAAATATTTTTTTTAAAAAAAAATAAACCAACACTTTATCGCTTTTGAACAGTACCGTATTACATTTTTAATTTGATGTACAAATAAGTTAGATTGGAGGTTTAATATGCTAAATTTGCCAATTTGAGTGTTTAAAAGCTTGTAAAATACTCTAGGATTTAAAATGTAAATGATTATCACCTTAAAAATTTTTATGCGATTTTCCCCTTTTCTTTTCTTTTCTTTGTAAAGAAGTGTTAAAAGATGTAACTCTTCCGATTGTATATCCGGGAAAGGGAATGATTCGGTTAATTAATAATCCGGTTATGTCACCGGTTCAAAAATTCAATGGGCTATTGTGCAGGGACTAAATTGCAATATTATATTAAATTGGGGACTAAATTGGATTTAAAGGCTCTTCGTTGATTTTTCTTTTTTTTTTAACACACTCTTCGTTGATTTTAATCTGAGGATTTTATTTTTTTTGTCAACTATTTTTGTTAGCCATTATAGGCTAACAAAAAAAAATTAATAATAAGTTGAGGATTTAATGGCGCTTTGCACGATTCGGTTAATTTCATAAACCGGTTATGTTACCGGTTAGAAAATTAATTGCTATTGTAGAAGAAAGGGGTGGTTAAAATTGGATTCAAAGAACTCTGTTGTTGGTTCTGAGGGAGGATTTCATTTGTGTTGTCGTCCATCAATGGCTTCGATGTTGGCTCGTAGGTCACTGAATACTCTCCGTGCTCGCCATCTCGTATGTATCTCCCCTTGTCTTTTACTTTCTACTTGTTGTTTTGGATGTCTCTTAGAGTTTTGTGGGGATCAAATTAGATTCTCTGTCTCTTCGGGATTGTGTCTGAAATCGAAACTGTCTGATTCAAACCAAAGCTTATGCGCCAATTTTCTTAATTCACTAGATTTGTAGAGTGAGTATAGAATGTGATAGGGATTGAATTTTATCTGTCTGATATATAGATGAATCATATGAGGGATAGTTTATCATGATCTAATCTGGCATGCCAGACTCGATTATCTTTTTTGAGAGCGTTTTTGCTAATCTTATTACTAATCTTCTTGATATGGTGTGTGTATGTTATGGGTAGGTCTGTTATTACTAATCTCCATTCGATAGGTTTTGTCAGGGAAAGCTTTGCAAGGATCTCATATTTCTGGACTTGAGTCCCGTGCTATTTCTTACGGCTCCAAGAAAGGTATTTACCTCCGCTGTTTTTTTGGGGGGCTTTTTTTTAGAAATTCAGGTTGAAGTGTGAGTGAGTTCACCTCTTTCTATGGAATCTTGGTGTATGTTGATGATGGGCAACGTTTTTACTGTGGCCTTACACCGTTTTTCTAATTCTTTTATGACTCATGTGTGTGTTTGCTTCTGTAATTGTTTCAGATGATGAAGAAGAGGAGCAACTTGCTAAAGAAATCTCCAAGGACTGGAATACTGGTAGTTTATATGAGATCTACAACACCTTTTCTTTTCTCATACTTATCGTCGCGTTTTTTTTTTGCAGTCTTTGAACGGAGCATAAACACACTGTTTCTTACTGAAATGGTGCGTGGTTTGTCGTTGACCCTCAAGTACTTCTTTGATCCCAAAGTTACTGTGAGTTACAACATCTTGTTCCCGTCTTTCCAAATGTTTTAGAGATTGAAAGAAACTCTTGTATGTTTCTGAAGCTGTTTCTTGTGTATTCAATACAGATCAATTATCCATTTGAGAAGGGTCCATTGAGTCCTCGTTTCCGTGGTGAACATGCTCTTCGTCGTTATCCTACTGGGGAAGAACGCTGTATTGCCTGCAAACTCTGTGAAGCTGTGAGTCTTTCGTTCCATGCTTATGCTTAATCTAAACGCCATAGCTCTGATGCCTATGGAATTCTTCCTGGTTATTAGGAGAATCATTTGAATATTAGTGATTTTGAGAGGGGATACTTGTCTATTTTATCAGGTGTGTCCAGCTCAAGCAATCACAATAGAAGCAGAAGAGCGGGAAGATGGAAGCCGTAGAACCACTAGGTCATGATCCCTTTACTTAGCCAAATGCTTTGTTTTCAACCATTTTCATGTGTAGTAATGATCTAGAAGCTCTACAGGTACGACATCGACATGACAAAATGCATTTACTGTGGTTTCTGCCAAGAAGCTTGCCCCGTTGATGCAATTGTCGAAGGACCTAACTTTGAATTCGCAACTGAGACACACGAGGTCAGAGGTTTATCACACAATTTTATATCCCTTTATGCTTTTTGTGGCATGCATATTTGAACCTTTGTTATTCCCTTTTTTTTAATAGGAACTTTTATATGACAAAGAAAAGCTTCTTGAGAATGGAGATCGATGGGAGACTGAGATTGCTGAGAATCTGAAATCAGAGAGTCTCTACCGTTAATAGAAAAGCATTCTTAAACAACAGTCTTTGCTTCAAGTTTATTTCCCGGGAAAACGTTTCTATATTGTTTCTGTTGGAAATAAAAAGATGAGATCTTAATAATGCTTTTGAAAACTCCTCCTTTGTATTACAGCTTTGTGCTGTGTAATTGAATTGTTTGCTTGTATCGATATGAGTTTGATTTCCGGCCAAGTGTGTTTGATTTTTCGCTAAAGACTGAAAAACTATGCCTGGGTGTCCAGGTTCTTTTAGGCTCAGTCTTATAAGTCCATTCAGGTTTTATATATGTTAGGTTAGTAATTTTTGCAGCTACAAGCAACAATAGCTACACCCGCCTAGGGTTGAGGGTCTGATACATTTTATATTTTTTTTGTCTAAAATCTATTTTGGATCAGAATTCATTTTGGATTTGGTTAACAATGGTTCAGATGTTAACTAATTTGATTATTTAAATTATTTAGGTTTTGAATATTCTTTTCAGATAAATATTTGAGAACTTCATAAGATAGTTTTTTCATCAAAAGAACATTTTTTGACCAAAAGAAGTCTTATTAAAGAGTAAAGATACATTTATATTCTAAGATTAATTAGTCTAATGGAGTTTTAGGAGTGAAATTTAAAAAAATTTAAAAATAAATGAATAAAACTTCAAATTTTTGACATGTATTAGTCGAATCTCTTATTACTACGGTAAGCACAAGAATCTGACACTAGGGGAGTTTGAGCAGTATCTAAATTTCAAGCCACCAGATGTTGACACGTGTATAAACAAGATAGAGTCTCAACGAGAACCACTAGCTTTAATCTATTCTGGAGAAAACAAGACTAAGAGATTCTGATGAACTTACAAAACAAAACAAAAAGACCAGAACACATTAGTTAAGTAATGATAATACACTCTCCGTCTCCTTCTCTCGACCGCACGAGTTTCTTGAACTATCGAAGTAGGTCTCAGTGTCAAAGCCGCTTGGTGACTAGGTCGGCCACTGTTCGTATATCCACAGGGGCTATTGGAGCCGTAGCGGCAGCGATCATGATGGCTTCTGTCTCCATAGCTTACGCAGAGCTTCCTCCTCCGCCACAAGACGGCGAAACGCTATCGAACGTACCGCAAACGCTATCAGGTGAAGACTGCAAGAAACAGAGGATACAAAGACCCAAATCCAAGAACGCAGAGAAATGCACCGTTAAATGCGTCAACACTTGTATTCGTGGTGGAGACGGAGAAGGACCGCTCAATATCAGAAGGTATCTCTCTATCTCTATGTTTCTTTCTTTTTCAATAACTTTTCGTTACTGATATTTTATTCTCTTATGAATGAAAGGCCATTAGTGGTGTTCAAACAAGGATTTCGTAGCCGTAATTACTGGTAAATTACCTTCTCAAGGTTGTTGCTCAGCATGAATCTTTAACATAGATAAGTAGATGATTCTTGTTTGTTACTTTTGTTTATGTGTAGCTTGGTGGAGTGTTCGGATATTTGCAACTTGATCGGAGATGGTGACTATGGACCATGATACTGTTGAGAAATGAACTCATGAACCTTGAGGATTTTGTAGATTATGGTAAGTCATTTGTTTACATGGTTTAAAACACGGTTATACATTCGATTTAAAAATGATACAAAGATCTATAACACCGTTTGGGAGAAATGTGTATTGTTTATATGCGGCGTGGTAACGCATGTTGGCTAATCAAATATATATTCGGCGTTGATGGATGTAAGACCCAGTGAGTACATGGCCTAACAGAACACTGATGGGCTTATTTTTCGTCGGTTTATCAGCAGCTTACAGTGGTAATCGGAAACTTTCATATTTTATAATTTATTAAAGACTAGTATTAACTCGGGTCAATTTCACTTCCAAATATATGATCATAAAATTGTAATGACTACCATAATATTTTAAATAAAATGGTATTCTAGAACCATGTTTTCTAAAACTAAAATACATTGGCCTTTTCTAAGCTATTTGGTGTCTCCATCTCAGTGCAACTAAAAACAATGCAAATTAATAGAGTTTTCTAAAGATTAAAGTTCAGAAATTCTTAAGAAAATGACAAGACTTTTTGTTTTGGAGGAAGGATTTAAATGACACTAGATTCAACAGTATTGAGTCACCGATTATTAGAGCAATCAAAAAGAGACAAACAAAAACGTTGAGGAAATGATACAATTTATAGAGAAACACATATATAGGGGGATCTACTTCAAGGGATTGTAACCATTTCTGAATTGTGAAACTTTGGCTGTTATATTGAATGAGCACAGATATTTTATGATGAGGTGTAACATAGATAATGAAATATTATTAAAAAATACAATTTTATTTTTTTAAACACTAGTCTGCCTTATTTCCCAGAAGCTTAATACACAATTTCATAAAACGGACATATTACTTAGGTAATGAATGGTGAAACGGTAGGTGCGTATTTCAGTGCGTATTTGTGAAAAATGCTCTTGAATCACCAATCAATAAATTTTCAGAAAAGTGTGCGTTTTTTAAAATGAAAAAGCAAAACCGCGAATGAAAAAATTACCTCTTACGTAGTTGACTTTTGATAAAAACCGCACCCACACCTAGGATCCGAATGGTGACGACGGAATTTGTATTAAAAGCGGTGCGGAATTAAAGTACGGGACCGTCTAACTGCGATTCGTATGGTTTGTGGGAGAAATGCGGTTTTAGTAAAATTAGCGGTGTGGAATTGTGTTGATTGGTGAAAATATGTTATTTGCGGAATTGAACAATTTAAAAGATAAAATAAATTTCTTTTAATATTTTTAAAATAGCATAAATTATTTTTTTAATTTTTTAATTATATCCCTTCCACAAAGACATGTAATTATATATAATTACAAAAAATATTTGCTAATGTAATATTGCAATAACATTAATGTCAACATATATTACATAATATATTACATGGAATTAACCATGTGGAGTAATATCGCTGTTTACTAGTAATAGATAAAATAATTTGCTAAGTATTTTGATAGAATAAATTTACTAGAATAGAATTAGGATACATATATGTTATACGTGTCTTTGTGTTCTTTTAAAAGTCCCAAATGTCTAATGAGTTATTTTATCATGCATTTTGTTTTTACGGTTAAAATAAAAAGTAAGCTACAGATATATGCGTTATTTAAGTAAACGCACCTATTTGCATGTATATGCGGTTTTCAATTGCGTATTGTTTGTCGTGAGGTATGGGGAATTGTGCACGGTTTTTGATATTTTTTTACGAAAAACGCAAAGTAAACAAACAATTACATGATTGGTGTTATCAGTGCGTTTTTGGGTGTACTGTTACAAATCTGTCCCATCCCGCTAACACCATTCATTACCTTAGTTTTCTATATGTTTGATATATAATAAATTTGAAATAAAAAGCTAAGAGCAGGATTATCGAGAATTCAGAAAAAAGGTACTTAAAATTTTGTTTTTTTATTTTTTTCATTTTTCTCGGATTAAAAAAAAAAATAGAAAAAAGATCAATCGCGGGCCGCCACGTGTCGTGGGGCCCGTGGAACAGTCCAAGTAACAAGCAGAATTCGACGCTTCTTTGGGCACTTGAAGCAGCGACTTTTGTGTTTATTGTGGTCTCTCCCTTGACTTTTGTGCTAAGCACTCCCCGATAATAGTGCTCTAAGGGCATCTCCAACCCAACTCTATTTTTTACTCTAAAATGGAGTAAAAGGGAATATGGAGTAGAAAACACTCCAACCCTACTTCATATTCTACTCCATAATAGAGTTTACTCCATAAATGGAGTAATTTGTTTTTTGTTTGTTCATCACTCCATTATAGAGTGGAAAATGGAGTGAGGTTGGAGCATTTTTACTCCATATTCTCTTTTACTCCATTTTGGAGGAAAAAATAGAGTTTTACATTGGAGATGCTCTAAGAGCAACTACAGTGGTGTTACCTACCATTTGAGTCCTTAACACTAAATTTTTTTTTTTTTTTTGAATAGTTAAGAATTCTTATCATAAATGTATGTCCAATGGTGTTATCCGTTATAGAATCTTTAGATTTTTTTTTTTTGAATTGAATCTTAGAAATCAAAATTTATAAAATTTGTAAAACATGTAAATTTAAAACTTTATCTATTACTTCTTTTCCCTCGAATGAACATTTTTATAAGAAAAATATAACATGAAACAGAACCAGTTTTCAACAATACACTATATTACTTTTTTCCCTAAAATGTTCAATGATTCTTACACACAATTTGGTGTTGACGAACCTGATAGCGATCTCCCCTTGCTGAGAAACCAGGGAAGCTAGTTGTGTGAAGATATTGGTTAGCTCATGGATTGTTGATTCCTCCATATGCAAAAGAACAGTCCTTCACCTTCAACTCACTTTTCTGTTAAGTAAACAACAATAAACAGAGTCAATGACACTTCTTCTTATGAACTCTTTAAGAATTAGAAAAAGGGACAATAAAACACTTAGATACATAACACAAATGTCTAAAAGGAGTTAACTTTCATAAATCCATGTGAAAGCCGATGCTGAGGATTATTGGGAATCACGTTTCATTCATGTGCTTGGCAGTGGAACTAAATCAAGGAGACAAAGATTTCTCAAGAGAGTGAATAATATACAAAACGAACCAGTGGTATCATTGTTCTAACTCTTCATGTGATCTGTACCAATAAGTAACTAGACTCTCTCTACGTAAATTGTTCTCCCTACGACTAAAAAGAGTTAACTTTCATAGATACAGAACACATAGTCAATGGTTACTCCTACAGAGGTGCAAACTTCTCTGATCGTCTCTTTCATAAATCTTTGACAATGAAACACTTAGATACAGAACAGAAATGTCTAAAAGGAGTTAACTTTCATAAATCCTCAACCATCACAAACTCTCCCTCCTCCATTAAGTGATATAAAGTTACTTTAAGGAATTCTTTTTCCCCCAAATAGCTTCCTAATTTCTTAATCAACACATCAAATTCCACAACAAACCTGTCCAAGGCTTTCAATAGCAGGAGAGAAGCGTAGACCACGGTACAGCACACGACATCTCAACCTCTGAATATCAATAAAGAGATCATTAAAAGTTCCAATTTTTAGAAACAAAAGAGCCGGAACAAGCTCCAAGATGACAAACATAAATCAAAACGTGGAATAACTGATTAAAAATTCAAACTTTTGGAAACAAAAGAGACAGAACAAGCTCAAAGAAACAGAGAGACAGGGGAAGGCAGAGACTCGTACTGTCAATAATTAAAAATTCAAACTTTGGGAAACAGAGAGACAGAGGAAGGCAGAGACTCGTACTGTCAATAGCAGAGGTCTTGAGCTGTTCCAGAGCGGAGATGCTTGCTGCTTTCGACGCAGAGATCTTGCGACCGGTACGAATCAGGCGATGGTGCTCTGAAATCTCCTCGTCCTCTGATTCAAGTCCGGTTCCATAGAATTCGTCATCGTCGTCATCGTCTATGTTGTGATCTGAATTGTCATCGTCTTGTGTAACCCAACGTGATTCGATAGAGTCCGTCGATGCAAAATCTCCAAGGCGGTTGCCTGAGCTAGCGATCTCTTCCTTCTTGGAACCATCGAAACTACTCTCCTCCTGAAGTTGCCACTGCCACGTAGATAAGGATCAACCTTTTTAAATCCTTTTCTAAGAATTGATCCTTAAATTAATTAGAGTAAATAATAGTATTATATTCATATAATCTAAGGATTATATGCTAAGGACCTTGACGTATCCAGCGTTGCAGCTGCTCTAAGAGGACTGCCTAGAAATCACAAGAATTTATAAATAGTAGTATCTCATATATATTAAAGAATGAACATTTTTAAATTGTGATTTGAGTTTTAATGCTGAAATGTCACCACCACAGTTCTCTTCACAACATTTATTTGAATGTACCGACATTACTAGAGAAGTTACATAAATATTATTGTGGACCTTTAACATATACTAGATTTTGACCCGCGCTATAAAAGCGCGGGTTTTTATTTGGATTATATACAAAATTTCTGAATTAGTATTTTGACGATTCCTCCATTTAAGTGGTTCTCACTTCTTCGTGTTCATGTTCCTAACTCCTCTCCGGGTTGTTCCTAATGTTTGGCACTTTCCATACTTCGTGGGTACAACATCAACATCATCAGGTTTACATATTCAACTTTTTGGATTTACAGGTCTCTTTTCGAGTCAAGATCATACCCGGGATCTGATCGGGTACCTAAGTACCTGAAATGTTTTATGTATATATATTTGAGTATTTTAGAATTGTTTTTAGTATTACAAATACTTTTTAAGTTTTGGGTTCAGGTTTTCGATTTAATTTTTGGATTTCGGGTTAAGTTTCAATATTTTTTTTAAAAATTTTGGGTATGCAAAATCTGGACCTTTTTATAATTTCTCGAGTCAAAAGAATCGGTTCAAGTTGGGTCTTTTTGGGAATTTCAATATTTTGGGTATTTGTTTGGATTTTGGGTATTTTTCGTGTTTCAATATTTTTGGGGGTTTTAGGTATATCAGATCCTTTTGGATCCCAAATAATCAAACCAATTCGGACCCGTTACGTACTCAACTATTACAGAGATTTTATAGATATTTAAATTATGAATTCGAACCGATCCGAATTTAAAGGGAACCAACTCGAACTTGAACCAAAAAACTTCAAATACCTAGTTATGTTCAAATTTTTTGAACTTGAAAAGAACCGATCTGTATCTACCCAAAAATCTGATACTCAGACCTACTCACTTTCATTATCTTTTGTGTGCATTTTATAAAAAATATTATGTAAGTTTACTTGATATATATCAACAAATATAATTCTGGCTAATTTAATAGTGTGCATTTTATCTTTCCTTATCTTAAGATTTACTTGATATATTTCTGGCTAATTTAATAGTGTAAATATGTAAGTTTTGTAATAGTTTTAAACTTATATTATATAACAAATTTTATTATAGATACTTTTATTATAAAATAACATATTTTTTTTAACAGGTTGTTTGATTTATTAATTTTAATTTTATAAATATTTGAAACTATATAATGCATGAGAGATATTGTTCTAATATACTAAATAATCTATTAAATTGGTC
>CAKOAT010216265.1:754277-768508 GCA_932364175.1 Eruca vesicaria subsp. sativa | reverse complement strand
AGATGAAAAAGGAAGTTATAATATATCAATTTTCGTAATAGATAAAATATGGAAAATAATGGAATCTCATTTGGTTACTATAAAATAGGGTAGTTATATATGATTTGGTTATATATGGGTTAGACTAAAAAATGAAAGGGTGCAATAACCTTTCATAGGTAGATTTTTTAAGACTCCTTCTCTTTTAATAGTATTGATGTAAAGTCGAGACATAATACGGTATGGGTGCTCACCGGATTATCAAATTCAGTCTTTTATTCTGAAAAAGAAACTATTGATTGGTTGGAAAATGAAGACAATCAATATCAAAACTAAAGAATATATGAAATTTCAAACCAAATTTTCTTTTTTAATCTTATCATATATATAAATAATACAATTAGAAGTGAATCCAAGATAATTAAACGAAGCCAATCAATGCAAATAATAGATTTTTTATGCAATTAATAGATCTTTAGAACGTTAGTTATGACTCATGATGTGAGTTCTATAACTAATTCATAGTCATACTAATCAGCTTTGTCCCAAAACAAAGGTGACTGAACTGAAATGTGAGGTTAGCGTCAACGGAAGAGAACGGTGTTTGGTAGTCTAGTGATTATTAAGCTCTCTAGCAAAACGCGGGTGATGCGAAACTAGAACTGTTAACATCTGATCTAGATCAATTTATTCGAGTCGGGTTTGTATTTGTATTTGATGCCCATTTCGGGATTGATAAATGAATATTAAAAAAAAAAAAACTGAAATGTGGGAGCATAGTTGTGGGATGCACATTTGATCATCGTGTTGCAGATGCGTATTTCATGAACATGTTTCTTGTATCGTGGACAGTGGACAGGGCCGACCATAGGGGAAGTCACCTAAATCACCAATTAAAACATCCAAAATAACGAAACTTATTTCTGAAATTTTTCATTAGTATTTATAACTATGTAAAACTTTTTAGATAAATTTACTTATAAAGAATTATTAGTTAGTTAACAAAATCTAATACTTTCTAATACCAGTGCAACTAATGCTTCGTGAGTTTGTTAATTATTTCTCAATTCGTGTATAACATATTTATTAATAAAATTATATAAACAACACTACTGTTTTTACGAATATTATTATTGTTATCAAATAAATATAAATTATGTTTACATATATATTTTAAGAAATTCATATAAAATATAAGGAAAAATTATATAAAATTTTATATAAACAGAATTTTTTGACGAATTTATGACGAAAACATCAATCCCAAAACCATACCCTAAATTGTTTAATCTTACCCGACTATCATCGGTATTTTCTCAATTAATTCTGGTGAAATATTTTTGTCAGAAATTTCTAAGATACTTCCGACGAAATACCGACGAATGATAAAATTTTATATTCAGCAGAAATTTCTAGCAAATTTTTTTTCATCATAAATTACTATGTTTTCTTGTAGTGACCGTTCAAGACTTGCGGTTTCAAGAATCTAGAGCACCGGGTCAAAAGATGGACGCGCTTTTGTGGTGTCTTCAGGGAGGACTTTTCCAGTGACTCAAGTGGATTTCAGGTGGGGCTCACTGGTTTTCGGATATTATCATTTTCCCATGGGGACGTAATGCAGGATATGTGATGCCTATGTACAGTAGCACATAATATTAGAGGTTTTTTATATATATTAGATATGTGATGCCTATGTACAGTAGCACATAATATTAGAGGTTTTTTTATATATATTAGAGGTTCATGCATTGAACAAAGCAGTTGAAGGGGATCAAATGGATACATGTTTGCAAAACATTAAAAAAATATATATAATAAATTGTCTAGCAAGAATTAAGTAAACCAAATTAACTTTGATCTTAAATGCAAGCTCTATAATACATCCAATAGGGTCGAACTATGCAGTGAATGCTGGAAAATAATTGATTCAACAAAGGAAATATTACTCAACAAATCAAAGAAAAATAGTAAATAGTGGAAAACAGGCAAAATATTTTTGGTCAGACCAAAACCTTATGCTTGCCCCTTTTTAAGTGCCTTATCTGATTATGCTCCCATCTCTCCAAACCGTGACTTAGGACAACATTATCGGCGATCCTTTATTATTGTCCCTTAAAAGAAAAGTCTCTTAACTTTTAACTAAAACGCTAAGGGATATCCGTAAAATCCCTTAAGGAAAAAGTCCCTTGACTTAAAAAGGGGCAAGCATAAAGGACTTTACGGATGTCCATTAGCATTTTGAGTTAAAAGTTAAGGAATTTTTCCCCTAATGGACAATGCTAAGGGACTACTAATAATGTTGCTCTTACGGTGCTTGTAAATCAACAGATATAATAAGTTATATTACTCTAGTGATAGAAAATTGAATATCTTCAAAAAAATACCATACTACTAGCAATCGCTTCCCATAGTTCCATTGTATCGGTTTAGAATCTTGTAGATTGAATATTTAGACGATGAATAGCATCAGTATGCAATATCTTAGTTAAAAAGTACGTTATTTTATTTATATTAATAGAGGTATGTCTAGGTTTAGTAGTTAAGTCTGCTTAGTTGTGATTTTGGGGCTAAAATATACTAACTAGGAAGATGAAAACGTATAAAACCAAACACGCAACACAAACATAATAAGATTAATAAGGTTTTAATATGACATACGACATGCATAACACAAATGACCCGTTATTAGACATTGCACTAACCAAAATATTAGGGTTTAATTTAAATCTGGAGGTAATTATTGTCAATAGGTTTAAGCACTTGAGAATCGTCTTCCTCAATAAACTTCAACTGTCCTTTCGTGAGGTGCAAGTAAACCATCCAGTCTCCGTCCACCACCGGACTCGGCATAGGCATCACATATCCTGTATTACCTCCCCATGGGAAATGATAAGATCCGAAAACCGGCGAGCCCCACCCGAAATCCACTTGGCTGACCGGAAAATCCCTCCCTGAAGACACCACAAAGGCGGGTCCATCGTCTGACCCGGTGCTGTAGATTCTTGAAACCGCAGGTGTTGGACGGTGTGTCTCAACCCAATCAACCAAGTTCAAGAAATGTGCTTTGGTCACAAAACTATCCAAGAACTTGTGAACCTCTTCGGCCACCCAAGACAATGGCTTGCTGATCAAGTCATCGATTTTTTGTGCACCAAATGGGATTGAGAGTACATTTCCGAAGTAAGTTTTTCTTTCTTTCTCTATAAGTTTTCTCCTTCCGTCCACAACGATCCCTAGTTTCGCGTTCTTGGCCGGGACTCCAACTGGATCTGTTGCAGCGTGTTTGGCCACGAGTTTCCATAGAAACGCACTGAACGATTCAAGTTTCGTCCTACGTTTTAAGCCGCTAGCTAGGGTTTGAAGCTTGACTAGGTTATCCGCTTTGATATAACAGAGACGGCTCGCGAGGATACTGTCTGGATTGGTGGTTTCTTGGGGAAGGGGCAAGGACGTGACAGGTATATACATCTGGTCTATAGATGTATCCATGACCATTAATGGTCGTCTAGGGTTTAACAAAGATCTTGGAAACGATGGTACGTTAGAGATTGGTACATTTGATCGAGAGAACTCGGCCCACGATACAAGGAACATGTTCATGGAATACGCATCTGCAACACGATGATCAAATGTGCATCCCACAACTATGCTCCCACATT
The DNA here is from genome assembly GCA_932364175.1 of Eruca vesicaria subsp. sativa. Classification (NCBI taxonomy): domain Eukaryota; kingdom Viridiplantae; phylum Streptophyta; class Magnoliopsida; order Brassicales; family Brassicaceae; genus Eruca; species Eruca vesicaria. The sequence continues at coordinate 764,870 of CAKOAT010216265.1, read as the reverse complement.
TCAGTTCAGTCACCTTTTTAGACAATGAAACAAAAGTAAAGTTATGTTTTTGTAGTGAACTACTGTAATGGAGAATTAATACACTAATATATATATATGAGGCAAATCTCCAAAATAGCACATTTCTAAGTTTATGTCACAAAAATAGCACTCAAAAACTAAAATGACCAAAATAGCATTTTATCTTTTGAAAATTTTAATTTTTTTTTTATTTTTCAAAAATTGAAATTTTATTCCCAAAATCTCACTCATCAACTCTAAACCCTAAAACCTAAATTCTAAACCCTAAACCCTAAACTCTAAACCCTAAATCTCACTCCTTAACTTTAAACCCTAATGTCTAAATTAATTTATCATTGGGATATAGGTGTATATTTATCTCTTTTGATAAAACATTAAGTGCTATTTTGGTCATTTTTATTCTTAAGTGTTATATTTGTGACAAAAAAAATTTTAGTGGTATCCTAGTCATTTTCTCATATATATATGGTTGATAATTTTTTTATTGAAAATTAATTTTAAGTTAAAAATAGATGATAAATCCTAACGTTTTTTTCAAATTGTTACCTGAATCGCTATGACTCCGTGTTCTAAGGTGGGAACAAGCTTGGCAATACTTTCATCAGGATCATAGAGGTTAAGCTCTCGGAGGTCCACGTCAGCATCAGCCTCCACGAAATTTACACCGCGGTAGTTACAGAGAATCTCAGGTTCTCCGGCGGTATTAAGGACAATCTCGCCGGCAAAAGCGTAGTAGGGGACTAGAGTCTTCGCTAAAGCCGTCTTGAGGGTATGAGCCACTGAATTAGTGATGTTATGCGGTTTCTTGTAGCAGAAGCAAACGCTGACGTTGACAGGAGGAAGGAGGAGGTCGAGGTTTGAGAGAGGGAGCCAGTGGTCGTGAACGGGAAGAGCCACCGTGATGAGCTGCTCCCTAGTGGTGTTCACGTGGAAGCCACGTATTTGCTCCGCCGGTTCTCCCATTATTGGTTGTTGTTTTTAGTTTTTAGAGAGGGAATGAAGAGAATGTGTTTGTGTTTGTGTTTGTGGTGTGTGGGTAAGGTTGTTGGAAAATGCTGTGAAGAAGGGAATTTATAACAAGAGTTGAGGAGACCATTAGGTGAAATTTTCAAGGTCTTATTACAACTAGGGGTGGAGCTCCGCGCAAACTCGGTGTTATTGACAATGATACTTGTGATTTCCTAACAATCGGTGAGAGGCTCAGATCCTTAGAGACAAACGGTTTGTTATACGTCAAGTTGAGATTTTTTTTTTTTTTTTTTTCAAGTACAGATTTTTGCTTGAAATGGGTGAAACTGTACCGCCTTTTGAAACAATTAGGCAGAGTAGATTGTGATTTCGTTATCTGTTGCTGCGATGGATCCATAAATGGGGAGAGATAAGTTAAGTGGTTTTAGTTTTTACTTTTAAGATGGTATCTTGTTGTTTGAATCATTTCTCTTTACTTATAGTTGATTATATGATGAGGTAAGACTCTGCTGCCTTATTGTAATTTTAGTTTAATTGTAACGCACGTTTTATGTCCCAACATTTTGGGTTCTCCTATTTAGTATTTCTGTGATTTTGAATTTGGCTGACTAATTGAAAGTGTATCTAAAGAGCTAGATCATTGTCCTCCTCATTCTTTGGATTTTGTAGTGAGTCGTGACACAAGAGCTATCATCTACAAGTCTTGGGTTATTCTACCCTTTCCAGTTCTATCTATGAGTTTTAGTATATTCCAACCACTTCATCAAAGCTTATTTCAGAGAAGCATAAACAAACCTCTAATCAACTGTTTTGATTTTGGGTTAGAAGGTTGCTTTTGATCTTGAAATTGCAAATTTAAACATGGGATTGTATATGTAATATGTGTTAAAAAATACATATATGGGATTGTATCAAAATAATACATCCTGGTTCCCTTGCTTGTAATTTCCAAGTTTCACTATTTCACCAACAGAAAACACAATGGTGTTTTCTTGCTTCTTGTATTTCATTTTGATCTTCTCTTAAGTTTTACACCACATGCCATTTTTGGCATGGATTGTAGCACCGCTCACGAGTTCAACAGACTCTGGCGGTCCACGCACGAATTTCTGCAACAACATGGCTAGTGCAACGGTTGACTTTATTAGTGTAAACTGGTCTCCAATGCATTTCCTTGGACCTCCACCAAAATGGTAAAAATCAAAAGAATCTGTTCTAACCATAACACCATCCCACAAAGGAGACAATAGTCTTGTTACAAAACGAGAGCTAAACTAAAAAAAATAATGAATTTAAGGGGAAGACTGGATTTGCAAGTTTTGGATGTTCACCTCGTTGGGGTAAAGTGCACCAGGGCTTCGAGATGGATCAAAGCCAGCTCAGCCTTCAATACCATTGCTCTTCTTTGTTCTCAAGAACCTCTCAGGTTCAAAATATTTTGGGTTGTCCTAAATAAACAGCTTATTAGTTAGTTAATCGAGTTTCGTGCTACACAAGAACACTTTTCAACATTGATGGAAACATTCACTCTTGTTTTGTAATTGATTTTGTCAAAGGACTGGAGCCGGCAATGACTATCAACAGAAACTGTTCCACCACCACCACCGGGTGTTAAATACGGTCGTAAATCCGGAGGATCTAACGGGAGAGGAGGCATGACTGTTGTGACCGGAGTGAAGCAATCTTAACAGTTCTTGTATTAATAGCGGTTTTGATCGCTGTGGTCACCAAGAAAAAATCATCTCCCTCTCCTCATTTCATCGATGAAGACAACAGCCAAAACTGTTTTAGATCTTTAGCATCTCATGGATCTTCACAAGACCTTCGCGTCGATTTTGGCAATGATTACAAAGGTACATGAGACTTTTCGAGCTAAGTTGTCTTGCACGTTACTGATCAATAAGAAGTATATGAGACATTTCGACCTAACTTGTTTCGCAAGTGACTGATCAATAGGAGTTTATACTGCAGGTAGGACATCCATAGATTCAGATGATGACAATGTACAAAGGACTGGATCAAAGGGACTAAACATTCAGTGTCATCGCGTGTGATGTCTTTCAACGATACGGAATTCGCAAAACGAACCACTTCTACTCGTGCTGCTACGGAGTTCGAGCTCTCTGATCTGCAAACCGCAACAGAGAATTTTTCAAATAACGAAATTTGACATAACAAATCTTTGTTATATAGTGTAGCCTACGGTTACTACTTTGTTTTATGGTGTAGTCTTATTGAATAAGTGTAATTGAATGATTGTATTAGTGATGATATACTGCTCTGACTATATACAGAGAATGGACGTACAAGAATGGTAAGACAATATACAGAAGTTATTATGATAGCATAATTACAGGCATGTATATATCTTATCAAGTCTAGGGTTACTACTTTGTTGTATAGTGTAGTATATGGTTACGTACTACGTACTTTGTTATTTAGTGTAGTATATAGTTACTATTTCTGTATAGTGTAGTCTAGGGTTACTAATTTGTTATGTAGTATAGTCTAGGGTTGCAACTTTCTTTCAGCCTATGATAGTTACATATATTTTAACAGAGAGAAGCCAAGGCCGGAGAGATCGTTAGTGCGGTGGGCGACACCGCAGCTACACGACATAGATGTGTTGTCGAACATAGCAGATCAAGCTTTACATGAACTTTACTCACCAAAGTCATTGTCAAGATTCGCCGACATTATTGCATTATGTGTACAAGTGGAACCAGAGTTCCGACCACCGATATCGGAAGTTGTGGAGGCGCTTGTAAGGATGGTTCAACGGTCAAGTATGAAACTTAAAGATGATCTTTCATCTTCGTATCGAGCCCACGACGACTATGATTTCTAGAGAGTTAAAAATTAAAAGTAGCCAAAGACAGAAGAATATACTAGTATTTATTAATTTTTACGATATGAAAACAACACGAAATAATCAATTATTAGTTAAATATTTTGTGTTTATGTTGTCGTCTATTACATTGTTTTATAAACAATACTTTTGTTTTTGTCTATAACTATGTGTACAACAATTATTTAGGAAGTGGTAGATGTTGTTGATGAGTTAGGAAACGCAGCTTTACGATACTCAGCAAGTGCCCATAATGGGAAAGTGTTTCTGTAGGTCGCATAGTACGTCATGCAATTCTTCATGAACACTCCTACTATTTCCTGCAAATTCGATGACCATAAAACATTATTCCAGATCCAAATGTAGTAAGCAAATGAATAACAGAGATCATTTGAATCCAATAGAATCTTGTTTGTCTAACCTGTTGAGGGAAATCTCCATCTTCCATTTGCGAATTAATGATAAGCTTTGCCGCACGGTGAAGAGGTATAGGATCTCTCTCAGCCTGGAATAAACAGAGGAAATATGGAAATGAAAAAAAGAAAAAAAAAAGAAGCAAAAATGAAATGTTTTGAACCTGTCCAGCGTGAATCAGACCCAGCATGGCCCAAGCTGTTTGCACAAGGTTGGATTGATTCCCTTCTGATGGTATGTATCTCTAAATACACAAAATGCTAAAAAGGATCAACACTTGTTCGATAACTTCATGCATGTACCAAGTACATAAAGTACCTGTTCAGGGCATGACAGATAGCTTTCGCCCCAACCTCCATCATCTTTCTGTATCCTGAGTAAGAACTCAACACCTTTACGCATAGAAAGACTGTTTTCATATGTTTTACCAGCAGCTGCTAGGCCGTCAAGACCAAACCATGTCGCGTATATGAAACAAACACCCCAATTCCCATACCTATAAACCATGACCAGAGGAAAACATTTTTCTCTTATAGTTATCTTGAACCATATTTCATTACCATGTATCAGTTGTGTTTAAAGTAACATACCATGAACCATCTGGTGTTTGTTTGTTTTCTATGAATTGCACCGCTTTCTCGATGAACCTGCTTATCTCTTTTGTCCTGTGATCTGGATAGAGTTGCTTGAACATAACCAAAGCTTGTATAACCGATGAGGTGCACTCCACATACTCACGCTCGGCGACGATATTAGCAAGAAATTCCGTGGGGTTGAGAAACTGAAACACAAGTTACAAAGGTTAAACATCATAGTTTCTCATCCTAAAAACTTCCAAAATTCGCTAAAAATGTGCAAATATCCTTAATGTGTTTGAAGCTCTTACTTCAATCCATTCATATGCACGGACAGGCTCCCATGCAGTCACGCCTCCTTTCTCACTCTATATAATTTAAATGAAGTCTTAGCTGCAAATCTTAACAAGAGCCAATAAGCTTTTAGGATATTGGTTTTACAGATTTAAACTTACCTTAAAAGATAGCAAGAGATTAACAGAATCATATATTTGTTCGGTATCTAGTTGCTGGCCAACAACCTCAGATGGCATGGTGGAGAGCAGCAGGCAGCACTACAAAACCATATAAGTACGTTCAGGCATAAATCTCTTGGAAAGCTCCAGCAAAACTTGTTATGCATCAGTGACTCGTTTGGTTACCTTTAAAGCTTCAGCCGTACAGTCTGAAACTTGCCATCCATGATCTCGATCAGATAAAGTCCACGCTCCTTTGGAAATGTGGCGGTACATGCTCTTAAAGTCACCAGACGGGTTTTCTGTAACCTGCAAAAGTTCTTACACATTCAACACCTCTATAGAGATATTCAAGGTAAACTAATATAATTAAAGAATATCAAACCTGAGATAACTTAATATAATCATGTCCTTTCTTGAGTACATTCCTAGTTTCATCAAGGAGATCACTAGCAAGTATAGCTTGAACCGCAAACCCTGTATCCCATAATTGACTTCCAAAGCTCTGCAAAAATCAATAAAGTTAAAGAAGTTTCCATCGCTAGAGAGTATATACCAAAATAATCTGAATTTCACTCCATTAGTCACCTGCATTTTCATTCCATCTTCAGCGACCCACATGTAATCCGGAATTCTAGCAAGATGCTTCTTGAAGTAGTCCCCATCAGGGTTATCAATCCAACATGCAAGCATGCACAACACCTACAGAATTAAAAAAATTCAACTTAGAATCCATTCAAACCTTCTTCAGAGAATGTTATAACATTTTACCTTCTCAACACATCCGATGGTGATATAATGGCTATTCTCATCTTCGTAATGAATGTGTTTCATAGCCAGCCGACAAGCTTTTTCCCTCACAAGTTTGTTTAACGGCCAACGTGTAAGGAACGGCTCCACAAAGACGTAAAGAGCGTCCCATACCAAATCTTGAACCAAAGGATGTGGAAAATACATGTCCTCCTGCAGGAAGAACGTATCAAAATGTTAATGCTGCAATGACTTATAAATTCGAAGATTAAAAATGGTTATAAACATCCATACCTTTGCGTATAGACGCCTGGCTTTATTCCAGTTGATATCTTCGTATGGTTGCAAAAGGAGTTCATCACGCAGTTGAAGAATAAGAGGTGTTATTGGACCAACAAATCTCTTCCCATATAGATACGACATTGGCATGTAAACCATCCGACAATAGCACAAAGTTTTCGCTGTATTACATTTTGCGTCAACACAAACATTAAAAAGAGAATTTCAAGCTGAGACAATAAGTATTATCAACCAAAATTTGAAAATAGAAAACAAACCTAAGTGTATTGGAAGAAACGAAGGTAGCAACCATATCTCAGGAGGCACCGGATTGGTTCCAGCCCAATCATAGATCCCAAGTATCTACACATACCAAAATAAATAAATAAATTCAAAACGCTGATTGTAACTGTGGCATATACATTGGTCCGAAAAATTTACCGAAAGCCATATCTTTCCCCAAGAAGGAATATAAGTGACACCACCACGGTCAATAATCCATTGTCTAGCCCGTTTACACGCGTTATCTCGTCCTCCATTGGGACCTTCTCCAAGCATACGCAAGCAAATGTAATTGAGAGCAGTGCAGAACATAATGCTCTTGCTCTCAATGTGTAATCCCCATCCACCATCTTCATTCTGAAAGAGCAAAACGTTACAACACTAATCCAAAGCTCTGCTTTGAAATCTGAGACAACAGATTCATACCTGATGACAATAAACATGACGAAGCATCTCTTTGCGATGTTCTTCATCGAATAGCTTCTCGAGGTGTCCTGTGATATACAAACAAAACACCTGCACGATGATAATTCATTGCCTCTTCGTTACACTAGAGACAGATTCTTTTCAATACAGATTCAATCCCTAAATCCCTAATTCTAGCCCTAAATTGTTCGCCGATAGACATAATCGAGTGAAATCGGAAGGATCAAAGAGAGAATAACTAACACTCACCAAGGGAGGAAGGAAGAAGAGAGGACCGGTGATTTCTCCAGGCCAGTGACCGTCGGAGGATTGCAAAGCCGAGAAGAAGGAAACTCCTCTCCGTAACGCATCCGTCGATTTCTCGTAAGTTATGGATTCGTCGTCGTCGATCTTCACCGGAGGGATCACTTGCTCGAACTTCGCCTCTTTCAAAAACTGTTGCGCGAAAAGAGGCGAATTATCATTTAGGGCCCATTTATGAGTAATGCCAGCAAGGCCCATATCTTTAAGGGCCCATATTAGGAAACTGACTTTTTTCTTTTTTTTTTTCATTTGACCAAAACTATAATTGAAGTAGGATTAATTTGTGAGATAGCCAATTTTAAGAATAAAATTAAGAATATAGCATTGATATAGACATAATTTGACTTCTTAGCATTTTTTCCATTTCTTTCCGGTTTTCTCCTTTTCTAAAATCAGTTGACAGTAACACTCTGTCACTTAAATGAAAAAGACGTTATTAGACTTGTGGTGATTATAACATCCACGTTGATACTAATAGTACTATATAAATAGAATAGAACATGTTAAATGGTATAGTTCATAATAGAATAGTAACAACCAAATAGTATAGTACATATAATTCAAATTTTGAAATGTCTATAATTGCATAAAAGAAGACAATGCTTACTCCAATATCAATCCAAACCTCCTTAAACTAAATCCAAAACATTAATCACTAAATTTTAAACCCTAACAAGAAATATAAACCATAACCCAAATATCAAAATATGTACATAGTACATAATATGGAACATTGTCAAAATAGAATAGTAGCAAATAAAATAGCATAATATATATTGTTCTAGTTTTAAAATGTTTGATTGCAAAGAATGATGTAATAGTTACTTTAACATCAACCCAAATCTTCCAAAAATTAAACCCAAAACATTAATCACTAAACTCTAACAAGAAATATAAATCCTAACCCAAATATCAAAATATGTACATAGTACATAATATGGAACATTGTGAAAATAGAATAGTAGCAACAAAAAAGCATAATATATATTGTTCTAGTTTTAAAATGTTTAATTGCAGAGAATGATGTAATAGTTATTTTAACATCAATCCAAATCTTTCATAAACTAAACTAAAAACACTGATCACTAAATCCTAAATATAAATATAAACTCTAACCTAAATATCAAAATATACATATCCTATATAATATGAATCATTATTATAAAATAGAATAGTAGCAACGAAATAGTAAATACATTTATTCAAATAACATAGTATAGTTGAGAACTTACTGTACATATGAGTGGTAGGTAAATGAAGAAGAGACGTCTACAATTATTAAACGGCAAGTAACTGGCAAGTAGAGGTAATATAGTATATATTATAGTAATAATGGTGGGTGTTTTTTTTTAAGCTAGATACCTAATTATGCTTTATTTCATGGCTATCTATCACAGTTTCCCTTTGAAGTATCTGTATCTCAAATAATATCCCAAAAAGAAACAATAAAAAAGGAGAAAAGTTCAAAAGAGAAGTAGATATAGGGGGTGATTGGACAAAGCTGTGTGTGCTGTGCACAGCTTCAATTCTCTCCACAGCACTAAAACAAAAGCAATCAAGTTTTGATTAATTTTTTAATCTCACAGCCATATCTATTTTTTCTTTTATTTTATGGATGTAGAGAGCTAATTTTTTAGAGCACTCTCTCAAGTGCTATTGAAAATATTTTTCCTTTTTCTATAGAAGTACGTACACCTCTTTTCATATATAGTAATATATTTCATTAATATAAATATAATTATATATATATATATTTTTTACAAATATAATTCACAAAAATGTTTCAAATAATATGTATACATATAAACGGTATATAAATAAAACTTTCACATATATATATATATATAAATAAAAATTTTATATTTTAATTTATATCATAATCATTTTACAGTTTATACAATAATTAATCAATTTAGAAATTTTAATTTAATTTTAAGATATTATTATTTTATTTTAATGTTAATATAATAAATTTTAATTTTAATATATATGTACAATGTTAATATTAACCAATCATACTTTCTTTAAAAATTCACAACTAAAAATCTTACAGCTACACCACAAAATTCTACAGCAAAAATCCTTCAGCAAAAATATAAATCTACAGCTGCAACCAATCGGACCCATAAGTTGGAGAATCTATATAATAATAGTACACTTTTGAAGCTCCTTAGCATGTCCACATCAGCAAGTTTGCGGGCCCCGCGTGTGTTATTATGGAAAACAAAAACGTATAACATTTTGTAAGATTGAATGTTATTGATGAGTGATGAAATGATCCAGTGGTGTAAGTTGGTGATGAGAAGTTGGTACCGTGAGTGCGTGGGTTCGAAACGCAGTGCTTGCATGTGATATTTTTTTTATTAATTTGGGCTTTTCAGGATACCTATAAGTTTAGGGAGATTCATAATGATTTTTTATGCTGGTTGTTAGGATACAAAATGGCTTAAGGATTTGAAACTTTATGAAACTATATTAGATACTTTTATAAGAAAGGTTATCATGTTGTAACCTCCAATATTATTTCAATTCAATTATAATCATCAAATAAATAAAAACATATTTTTCAATAATAAATATTTACCCCGAACCATTCAGATCGACCATAAATCTCATATACATCACAATTAAAATATATATATATATATACAACATAATTTCAGAAAGAAAATTACACTAATAAACACATGTCTTTTTTTGTCTTGTCTCCATTAAATTTTTTTTTACATGAAAGCACTAATAACAGTAATGCTCGATAAAATCACTAATAAAGGGAATGGTCGATAAAATCACTACGAAGATAAAATATGAAAATATCAACTCATATGAATTCGATGTTTATTCTTTTATCAGACTAATCAAGTTGTGTGACTTCTAATGTTTCATTCATCACCATTATAGATAAGCCAGATAAACAAATGTTAAAAAAAACAGCAAAGTTTCACACATAAAACTACACAACACATCAACAACGTATCCAACCTCCGCGCTTGCGCGGGGACTATGCATCTAGTATCTTAAATGAAACTCGTGAGATTTTTATAGAGATCCTGAACGTTTGTCGACATGTGATTTAGTTTCATTTTCCTTTTAAAAAATAGTTATTTATTAAAAATATATTAAAATAATATTTTATATATTCATTTTGTGATTCTAGACATTCTCTCTTTAAATGACTTGGCAATAAACCATAGTTAAATAAAAAATATCTAACAAAACAACAAAAAACATTTGGTTGAGTATTTTTATATATAAGAAAAAAATTTGTCAT
>CAKOAT010216265.1:722485-742878 GCA_932364175.1 Eruca vesicaria subsp. sativa | reverse complement strand
TCTACCATTTGTTCCTCTTGGTGATGATCATAGCTATAACTACTGCTACCTTCATTACGCAAATGATCAACCGGTAATTCAATCTGATTACTACTGCTACCTTCATTCCTACAACTACCATCTTCTCCATGTTGATACCAAATATAATAATATGGCATGAAACCTCTATTTATTAAATGCTTCCAAACATTTTCACGAGAGCCTAATTTGCTATTGCAGCATTTCCGACAAGGACAGAACATCTTACCACTTTCCTGCGTGAGTGGTGTAGAATCTGCTTGATGCATGAACGTCTCCAACCCTTCAAGAAATTCGTTCGTCACCCTCCCGTTATTATCTCCGTGTGAATACATCCTCTGCCGCAACTCGAAAATATTTCCCGGACCGGACATTTTTTTGTGTTTGATCAAGCTTATATCTGATTTTTTTTGGTGTGTTTCAAATGAATCACATAAGGTGGTATTTATAGAAATTTTTGAATCTGAGAATTTACTAGGAAATTGCTAGGAAAAGTAGGTACAAAACATGTGTTTTATTTAAATTCGATATTTCCTATCCATTTCCTCCTAATTTCGTAGTAAGAAACTGTTTCCTCCTAATTTTGTAGTAATATTTTACTACGCCTTTACGAGGAAAGTCTTTACTACGACTTTACGAGGAAAAGTACTTTTTCCTCGTAAGATCCTCGTAAAGTTACTAAGGTCTTACGAGGAGAGTATTTTCTCGTAAGTTTTCGAGGATCTTACGAGAAAATTTTCTTTCCTCGTAAGATCCTAGTAAATGCTTAGTAACTTTACGAGGAAGATTTTTCCTAGTAAAATTTCATAGTAAATGCTTAGTTTTCTTGTAGTGATAACAAAAACAAACTATTAAAAAATACCATTAATATATATATATAATTTTTTTTTTGTTTTGCTCAAAACCATTAATATATCTCTTAAATGTTTTCAGGACGAAACATATCTAATCCTCATTTTTCAGTGTCTTAGAACATCTATTTTTTAAAAAAGAAAACTATGAAATATATTTTAGCTGATAAAATTAAAGTATAACTAAAAATATGTCGACAAAAAATAGAAAAAAAATCTAAAAACATTTTTATATTTTATAACATAGGGAGAAGTTACTTGCTTCACAAGTCATATGTACAACTACAAACCAACTTTCTGCTGGCTTTACAAACCACGCATGTAAACTGTTATTTTTTACTCTCTTTATTTCCCAGTCAAGTGTGATAAAGAAGATCATTGAATCAAAAGCTCCACTTGTTCGTTTTTTGGGCTCACATTTTCTCTATATATAAGTTTAGAAAATAAAATGAATCCATGTACAATATATATATTAACATTGGATTAAATTCGAACACAGAAACTTTCAAAGTACTGGTTTCACAATCCCTCTGATAACTCATGAATCCTCCAGCGTTATGTAGAGAAAGCCCTTTAATTGGCCGGTGGAAGTTCCATTCATGATTCAGCGGCTTCCTCCGTGAATATGCTCCACTTATTATGCTTTCTCTTTTATGACATTGATTATGTTATGCATGTGTACAATCATATCCAACCTTATTAGATTAATGATTTTAAAATTCTTTTTTCAAAATCACATATGCTTCATTTATATACTAGATTATATAAATTTTGTTATAATTCGATTGTGTGAATTTATTTATGAATTTAATTTCAGAATGGATAAATTTAAAACTTATAGGATACATTTAAAATCATCTATATGTTTAAAAATACAACAAATTTTTTGAAAAAGACTTACGAATTTGCAAATATTAATTAAAATTCATTTGTTAAGTTTTACGAAAATTTGTAAATATTGTATAACTTATTAAATAAACGAAAATACAATAGCGAGTAACATTCCATAAACATTGAGGGTGATTGGTTGGGTTGTAAGTAATGACTTTAGCTTTAATTTCTATCTACAACCATTTAAATCACCAATCATGCTTTAAATAGTTTTTAAAGTTAAAGTCAAAAAAATAAAAAAGTGGTTGTAGGAACCATATTTTCTAAAGCAAAAAATTATTGCTGTAGGATTGTTGTAGGAATATCTTTCCTTTTATATTTTTTTTCATTTAATTTCTACAGCTACATTAGATACAGCTACATCAAAAACATCTACAGTCTAAATTCTACAGTAAAATTTTTAAATCTACAGTTCAACCAATCACCCCCATTGTCTCTTTCTCTCTTACAATAATAGCCCATAAATTGACGACAAAACATATCCGCTTATTATTAATAGAGAAGCAAAATTAAAAAAATAACCTTCACTTGAATACTTATTTAGTGCCATGCTGACGTGACGGCTCTACAGCCCTTCTCAAACTATATTTAAATGTACCATTTCTTTATTAGATTAATTATAGATTTTGCCATTGGTATCACACAAAATACAATTATGCATATAAATCATTCGAGCTTATTTATGGAAATTACTACAAATGTTTTGGGCCACCATGGCATCAGCTATTAACAAATGTTGGGTCCACACAATATCTATTAACTACAATCAATAAAATGAATTCAGAAGCAAGATTTAGAACTCTACGAATAGTCTGAGACTTTCTATAAGAGTATCGCCAAAAATATTCTCTATTTTGAAGTTTTCAAAACTCTATATTTAAAAATTCAAAGTGTTTTTCTCCAAAAACAAAACTTCAAACGTAACTTCAAAATTATTTATATTTTACATAATGATCCTCATATTTATCATACTTAATTTAATTTCATAAAACATTTATAAATAAAAAATACATATATATATAAATTATACAACAATATTAATTAATAAAATCTTATAGTAAATATAAAATTATAAATAAAAATAAAAATACATGATTAAATATTAATTACAATTAGAATACCACATTTTGTTGTCTAATTTTAGTTTTAATTTTTTTTAAATACTGAACTACACGCAAATATTTTAAATGTTATTATAATTTTTTATTCGTTTTATGTCTAAAACTTAAATTTATAAAAAAATAAAAGTTAATATGAAATATTTATGGTATATAATTTTTTTTAAGGATTAAAACGATAAATAAGAAAATGTTTATGAATTATAAATTTTATTTGTAATTGTAAGGACCAAAATACAATTAAAAAGATGAAACTTTAAATTTAGAGTTTTGAGTATTGAAACTTCAAATTTAGAGTTTCTTTTTGGAGTTTTAAAGTTTATTTTTGTAGAACAAAAAACTTTATATTTGAAGTTATAAAGTTTCTTTTGGAGATGCTTTAAAACTATATTATCTTTATACCTCACAAAACATCAGAATTAAAATAAACAAACAGCAAACAATCAAAATCGAATGAATATAGTTTTACATATATATATATATATATAAAGCAAACGTATCATGTCTGAGAAGGTTTATCCCCTATACAGAAGCAAGTAACATTAACATCAAAAAAATTACTAATATAGTTTCTTATAAAGCAAACCTATCAAACATTTTGATGGATTCCCTATATATATATATTACACAATCAAGCATCATTCACATTGAAAATTCATGAATTTAGTTTAAAATATAAAGCAAACAACCTGCAGATGTCTTAATGCCTGAAACTAATACAAACATTGTACTTAAGACAAACTTATCAAATTGTTTGGATTTCGATTTTTCATTCATATATATTAAACAAAAATGATGATGTGAATCTAATGGTGAAGAAAATAAATTTTGTAGTTTTGACAGAAAACTTGGTTTTATCATTTTGGCCGAAAATTTTGATTTATGGTTTCAGCACAGAAATATAATTATGGTTTTTGCGAGAAAAAATGATTTATAGCAATTTGGTGTGGAAATAGAACTTTACGGTTTAAATAGAAAAACTTGATTATACGATTTTGATGGAAAAATACGATTTTACGTTTTTGGCGGGAAAACTCAGCTTTAAAGTTTTGACTGATAACTTAATTGATTTTGCGGTTTTGCGAGAGAACATGGTTTTTTGGAGAAAAAAAAAACAAATTTGTGGGTTTTGTGAGAAAAAAACTTATTTTCCGGTTTCATTGGAAAACAATATTTTCCGATTTTGCCGGGAAAACTCGATTATCCAGTTTTGACAAAAACTTGATTTTTTTTATGGAAAAGCTTGATTCTGTGGTTTTGATCACAAAATTCAATTTTTCGTTTTCAGTACTGGATGAAAATTTGATTTTTGGTTTTGGCGAGAAAACCTGAGTTTTGTGGAAAACTCATTTTTTTAGTTTTTCTTCAAAAAAAATTGATTTTGAGGTATTATTATTAGTGTTTAAAAATATGTATTATTATGCAACAAGTTGTATTTCATGTAAAGGTATGCAACACATTATTATTAAGAACTGTTTCATCCAGAGTAGTGCGGGTATTAACCTAGTTAATCAGTAAAAAGGAGAACGTTATAATTATATACTCCGATTCAGAAACGGTTTTTAGTAAACTGAATGCGAAGATGATAACTTCATTCCTATTCTGAAAACTGCCAGAAAAAAAAAGTATTCGTTTCTATACGTTTTGATGAACATGATTGCTCCTAGTGAAAAATCATCAATCAATCAAACGAGTGGTTTAGTTAATTAACTGCCGAAACATCCTCATCGACTTTGTATGAAGCAAAAATGGGTAACACTATAGGAACCGACATTGGTGGGTTTCTTGGCAACGTATTCACAGCACCGTTCAAAGCCACACTTGGAAGATCCTGTCTGTAAGTTTGAATGTTGTCTGAATTAATTAGACCGAAGTGATCTGACTCGGTTGATGATTTGTTATTATTGTTACCAATTACAGAAATGTATGCTCGGGGCCATGGGATCTTTCATGTTTCATAGAACACTTCTGTCTTCCCGATATTGCCAAGCTTGTCCTTATCTCAGGCCTCTGTGTCATAAGTAAAACCTTTCTCCTTCTATATTTTTACTATAGAATATTGTCGGTGATGGACACAACCTGATAAAACATTCATTTTGAACAGAGATTTTTAAAAGTTATTATATATATGGCTTCCCAATAATTTTTTTTTCTTTAAAATTATTATTAATCTTATATATGTTCTTTTGTTGCAGTTTTGATGTTCATCACCCTTTTGTTCAAGCTAGGAATCTGCCAATGTGTTGTGAAAAACATATGCAAAATGTCATGTGCCGCTTGTGCAATGTACTGGTTCGCCATTGGAGAGATGATTCGTTGCTTGTGGCACAGTTTGACCAACACTAAACGTGTCTACCGAAGAAAACGTATCCGTGACATTGAAGTCGCGAGTTACGGTTATCCAAGCGATAATGAACCAAGTTCATCAGACAGCACTAGGCCAAAGCAGAGAAGAAGAAGACGAAGAGGACCAGGACGAGGAGGAGGCTTACACAACCATAACCATGGCAGCAACCGTCGCCTCGTGAGACTAAAGAGTAGACAAATGTCTATACGAGTTGGAGGCAAATCAAGAAGAGTAAGAAGTGGTAAAAAGAAGAAGTCTAGTAGAGTGAGAGTTAAGAAGATTGTCAAAGACAAAGATGTGGTCGATTAAAATGTCTTTTATAGAATTGATGTCACTAAACTCAAAGACAGAAACTATAATTTATTCAAATGAAATGAACATATACAAAACCGTTAGTCCATGTGACACATTCATAATCATAACCAACCTCTCAATCACTCCCTATCACTATGTACGTATATGTGCAAGACACCATTTTGAGCAAAAAAACGGCGATAGATACGACACATTTGATCCCAGACGCTGCTGCCACGTAATTCATCTCCTAACTATAGCCTCGAATGATCCAATTATATTGGGCCTAGCCCAAATTACATTTGCAGATCCGGCCCATTTAGAGAAATCATCTGCAAAAATAACAACTACCACCACTAACTTAACGTTATCATACTTCCTCACCGGTCCGATCACGACGGAGCTCTCTTCTCATCCTCATTCTCCGACGACGGAGCTCACTTTACTATTCATCACTTCTCTTAGCGAATTTCAGTAGCAGAGGGATGTTGATGACACTAGCGGCGGCTAACGCCGTGTCGTTTAACTCAAAGCTTATCTTGTTTCGAATTCGTTGTTCGGATTCTAACCCTAAGCGCGGGTTTGGCTCTAAAAAGGTGTAGATTCTATAAAGTCTCTGTCTTTTTTCCGTTTGATGCTTCCTTTTAGAATCATTTTGTATTTATTTATTGAAAATGTGAAATGGCATCACAGGAAGAGAAAGATCCATCATTACAGCAAAGGTATATATGTTACACATTTTTTTTAAGCATTTATAGTTTCAAAGTTCTGTTTTATTTCATGTCTGCTTCTCCCTTTGCTGCAACAGGAAATCATCTTCGAAACAGTCTGTCTCTGCACCAAGAAGTAAGTATATGTTGCAGCTACTTTAGTAATAACTTCAACCCCACACCTTAGTGATTATTTGTGGCTCTCTTTTTTTTTTCTAATCTCTCTTAACGCATTTTTTTGTAGAGGCACCTGGTCTGAATTCTCAGTTTGAAGGCAAAACTGGTCGATCTTTCGATGTAGACTTTGAGGAACGGCTTGAAACCATTAGAAGGTGTGTATGTATGTCTTATGAGTATAGCATATGCATATATCTTTGATTCTGCTACCATGACGACGTGATTCCCTATGAAAAATTCTAAACCATTTTGTTCGTCACATGTGTTGCTTACCACTTCCATCACACTCTAAATATTATGAACATCAGTGTCCTCTTACTAATCTATTGCTTTAATCTCTGCCATCAGGTCAGCTCTTGAGAAGAAAAAGACTGAAGTAGTTAAAGAGTTCGGTCCAATAGACTATGATGCACCAGTCCAGTCTGATCAGAAAACTATTGGTCTTGGTACCAAGGTACACACAACTAACTATGTCTTCCTAGTGTGCTGTTATCTTTTTTCTAAAACCGCTTGAGGCCTTCTATACAAAATTCTCGTTGTTATGACAGGTTGGAGTTGGCATAGCTGTTCTTGTCTTTGGTTTAGTTTTTGCTCTTGGAGACTTTCTCCCCACTGGAAGGTGAGTTATCTTTTCTGTTCCTATGACTTGTAAGATACGTTGATTTGATCATTTTCTTAGGGCATGCGTATGTTTTGAGGATCAGGTAGCTTAGTTGCCGTGATTCACCAAGTCGTCTTTTCAGACACCTTAGTGGGTCTCAGTTCTAACAATGTTTTTTTTACTTTTCAGTGATAGTCCAACCGAGAGAACCTCGGTGGTTAAAAATAAAATTTCAGAAGAGGAGAAAGCCACGCTTCAGGTACTATAAGATGTTGCTGCCTTTTATTCATGAAATTTTAGTTCATTTTACTTTTGGTAAATTAAATGAAGCAAGCGACGCCATGAACATCTTTAAACGTTTTTAATTTTGGCAGCAAAGGCTCAAAGAGTTTGAAACAACTCTCGATGGCTTTCCTAAGGATCAAACTGCTCTAGAGGTGAGTGAAGACAATGTGTATGGTTCGTATACAATGAGTCTAAACTCCACCTATCTTGGATTGCTTGAAATTAATTCTGTTCCCATTGGCTAAAGTTGCTAATAGTAAGCTGAAAACTAGACAGGGCTTCCTCTTATGAACTATATATAACGGTACAAATTTTCTTAAAGTTGAGGGGTTGTGCAGGGGGCAGCTGTGACACTGACTAATCTAGGAGAGTATTCACGGGCTGCTGCGCTTCTTGAGAAATTGGCTAAGGTTTTTTTTTTTCTCCCATGCTTTTTATTGTATCTTATGTTTGTTGCGTAAGAACTTGCTGATATGAGACGTAGCTAATTGTTTTGTGGGGTTTTCTCTCTGTAGGAGAGACCAACTGACCCTGATGTCTTTCGATTGCTTGGAGAAGTAAATTTTGAACTTAACAACTATGAAGGCAGTATCGCTGCATACAAAATCTCTGAAAAGGTAAATATTCTGAAAATTCATGCGTTGTGCCAGATGACCTTTTTTATAGCTTTTCTACTTTCATTGAACTAACTAATAGTGGTTCGTTAATGTATATTAAGAGTGTAGGCAGTTTCTAGTGGGGACATAAGATATGAACTTATATATAGATGATTAGATGCTGTTACCATACTTTCCTCAACACTAATGTTCTAAGTTTTTGATATGTGTACCCTAGGTTTCTAAAGGCATTGATCTTGAAGTCACACGAGGCCTCATGAACGCGTATTTAGCGGCTAAGAAACCAGACGAGGTAAATCTGTTTCTACCAGATCCGTGTTACCTTTTGTCTCAGAAACCTAATCGTAAGCAGTCTTAACTTCTCAGTTGATCCATTTCATGATTCTCAGGCTGTCAAATTTCTTCTGGCTACTCGGGAACGACTGAATACAAGGGAAACAAGGACAGCAGACAGTGTTACCGCTGAAACTGGACCAGATATAGACCCAATTCAGGCAAGTTGGTTTATTGGTAATGGACTCTATAACATATTGGTCTAGTCATGACCATACCAACTCCTCTGGAACCAGTGTATGATACTGGGTGTTGATGATATAGACCTCTCTGAGTATTCTTTAAGACTAATCTGTTTTGTATGCTACTTCGGATCATAATGATCTATACTAGGTTCAGTTTTGTGACTTGTACTGATTTTACACGTTGGGCAATATTTTGCTCAGGTTGAGTTGCTTCTTGGAAAAGCTTATTCAGAATGGGGACATATAAGTGACGCTATAGCTGTTTATGACCGCCTTATCTCTGAACATCCTGAAGACTTCCGAGGTTACTTGGCTAAGGTAATTATTTCGTCCTGCCTGTATACGTCACGTCATACACATGTCCATAAATTCCATGTGAAATGGTGTTGTAGGGAATTATACTGAAAGAAAATGGAAGCAGAGGAGATGCAGAAAGAATGTTCATCCAGGTGAATTCATTTAACCCTTTTTCGTTCCAATACAAACCCAAATGGTTGAAAGATGTATGTATGACACAGAGCTCTCAACTGTTAATTGTGTAGGCACGGTTTTTTGCACCAGACAAAGCTAAGGCCTTTGTGGATAGATATTCGAAGCTGTGATCAGTAGCTGATTTTGTATATATTTACGCACATGAGCTTGTCCTTTTTGCAACCGAATTTTACAGCCAAAGTTGTAAAAAGAGAATATTCGAAGGTGAGTCAGATTCATCTGTAAAACTTAGATCGAGAAAGATGGGCGAATAATACTGTACAACAGAAATATTCTCAACATAAAGCTGCAGAAGTGAGAATAGAATTAGAGGAACTGCCATCTTCATTCTAAAAGAGCTACACCAAATATGAGACATTATGAAGTCATATTTTCTAGTGTATATCTTCTACTATAGAAAGGAGAAAAACATTGATAAGCCAGTGATGGGAATAAAATATAAAATGATTGATGATTATTATGAGCAACTAAGATGGGTTCCCAAATCAGTTTCAGTCCCACTTGGACATAACAATAACTCATTGAACTGAGGTAGGTACAACAAATTAAATACATGACTCACTTTGGCTGTACCTTATTACCACCATCCAAAAGATGAGAAAAAAAAAACAACGAATCAAACATATTACACAGCACAGCCGGGGAGAATCATATGATGTTCACAGTGCTAAACTCGATCCGATCGAACAAACCGGAAAATAAATACCGACCACTAGATAGTTGTTGGTTCAAAACACACAAGAGAACATGTGATAACTCTTTTTCGAAACAACCCCAATTCAGAGGACTTTGTGGAGCTCCTGCTTAACGAGTTTCATCCTCCAAGGCACGGAATCCAGCAGTGAGATCCTCGTACAGTTTCTTGAATTTTGCCACAAGCGCATCCTCACCTTCTGCTGGATCTTCGAACTTCTGAGACCTGTTATTCCCACAGATTCACAACTTCAGTTTCAGACCGAAGTCACTAGAGCTATATAATGATTGGTTGATGGAGAAACTGAAGTTTGCTTACACTAAACGGTAGAAAAGATCTCCCAAGCGATGCTTGATGAGAGTATAAGTAATTTTTTGACCATCCATCCCAGCTGCTCTTTCAACCGCCTGTTGTATCACCCCACCAACAACATTTTAGACCGAGTTACAAACCTTATCGTGTACCCTAACACTTTTCTTTCCTTCTAGACAAACCAATTTACCAAAAAAATTTCACTTGATAAAGCGTCTTATTACCTGATTGGCTAGGTTGTAGAAATGGATAATGTTACGCATCATCCACACAGACTTGTAGAATGGGCAGAATTTGTCATATCTGTCAAAGAATTCATCCCAAAACATTCAAGAATAAATAACTCGTTGAAAGAGAACTAAAAGCAAAACGAAACGAGAAAAATCTTACGGGGTGAAAGCATTTTGAGCAAGGTAGTCTTCCCTCAATAGCTTAGCTGTTTCCAAGGTGATTTTGTCACCTTCCGCTAGCGCATCTTTTCCCACAAGCTGCACACAAAGTTGAGATTATCGCCAAGAGACCAGAATACATTAGTCACAAGACTCACAACATTGGGTAGTTTACAAGGTTAATTGACGTACCTGGACAATTTCATTAAGATCATCTTCCCTCTGCAACACCTCTCTAGCCTTTGTCCTGATGTTGATGAAATCTGGGTCGAACTTCTCATAGAAAGATTCCAACGCCTGAGACAACCAAGCAGCTTTTTATATATACAAGATCTTCGAGATAGTGCACCAAGACAGTTTAAAGAAGACGAGGACTATTTAGGCATACCGTCGAATACTTTGAGTAGGAAATCAGCCAGTTAACAGAAGGAAAATGCTTCCTCTGGGCAAGCTTTTTGTCCAAACCCCAGAAGACCTGCAGATAAAAAACAACAAAAATGGACGTGTAAGCACGACATGGTAGAGAAAATGCTAATATATACTAATCTAAAACCATCTAGTTCATCTGGCGTAGCATGTCTGATTATGGACGTGCACAATGGAAGATAGGAAAACAGAACTAGATAATCACCTGCACAATACTAAGGGTTGCAGAAGTCACGGGATCTGAAAAGTCTCCACCAGGAGGTGAAACAGCACCCACAATTGTGACACTTCCATCACGCTCTGGTCCACCGAGACATTTTACTTTACCAGCACGTTCATAGAAAGATGCTAAACGTGCTGCTAGATAGGCAGGATATCCACTGTCGGCAGGCATTTCAGCCTAGCAAGCAAAGAAAAATAGGTGGCAAGAAACTGAGAAAAGGAGTAGCAGGACAGCACGAAAATTCATACATAAAGGTTAGAAGCAAGAGAGATTACCAGCCGCCCTGAAATTTCTCTCAATGCTTCTGCCCAACGGGACGTTGAGTCTGCCATCATACTAACATTGTATCCCATATCTCTAAAATATTCAGCGATAGTGATTCCTGGAGTTCAGAAAACAAAAATTAGGATCGTACTAGAACGAGTTTGTATGTGCAGTTTGCAATTATAAGATAAACAGGCTTATTCACAAAACTATTAGACCTACAAGCCTGAAATTACCTGTGTAAATTGAGGCTTCACGAGCAGCCACAGGCATGTTAGAGGTGTTGGCAACCAGTGTAGTACGTTTCATGACAGATTCCTCACGACCATCAGGCAACGTCATTGTCAATTGTGGGAAGTCCATAAGGACCTAATTAATGACAGATTCCTCACGACCATCAGACCAATTTCTGATGTGTGTGACCAATATGTATATTCAGAATGAGAAGAGGTATACCTCAGCCATTTCATTTCCTCTCTCTCCACAACCAACGTAGACAACAGCATCCGAGTTGGAATACTATGTATACAAGAACAAATTAGCTACGGAAACTAGATATATCCAGTAATTCAGTGGCACAAAACAAAAGTATCACAGCCTACCTTGGAAAGTGCCTGACTGATAACAGTTTTCCCACAGCCAAAAGCACCAGGAATGGCACAGGTTCCACCAAGAACAGAGGGGAAAAGGGCATCAAGGACACGCTGAGAACAGGGAGAAGAAAGTTATCAGCAACAAACGTCTTGGAGTGACTATGACCACTGTTTAAAATAAATAGAGTAATCACCTGTCCCGTAAGTAGAGGAGTATCGGCAGCAAGTTTGGATGCAACTGGCCTAGGTGTACGGACAGGCCAGCTCTGAAATATTACCAACCGAACAAATTTTATAAAGTGAACCGAATAGCTAAACGTTGGCGCTTGCAAGTATGATGATTAAAGATAAGCTCAAACCTGAAGCATGGTGTACGATTTCTTAACGCCCTGGAATTCAAGCTCTAGCACTGTATCCTGGGATATGAAAAATGGCGTCGAACAACCATGAGAAGAAAGTCAATCTTTTTTCCAACAGGAAGTGGTTACCAAATCAAGTAAACCATTGAAGGATAAGAAAGAATTTTTGAATGTGTTTTATTTATATCTTTGGAGAGAAAGCAAACTCAAACCTTAATGGAATATTGACCAGCTGGAGCAATGTAAGTGATCTTTCCCATGGCATCGGGAGGAAGGGCAACACGGTGAGTCATCAGAGTGTTCTCAAAGACGGTCTGCATTTCAAAGTTATGGTTGACTATCAGAAAAATTATTTCCAGTGTAACAATGTGAGATATATTCCCTTCCCAGGATTAGAATAATGTGGATGCCAATAAACTTACAGCATATAAGTCACCACCAGTTATTGTGTCTCCCTCGACTGCAACCAAGTAAATTCAGTTGACATCAGGACTAAAACCAATTAAACACTTACCATAGACACCACAGATATATTAGGTAAAAGACATTACCAAATTCATTAGGCTGGAACTCCCAAAGACAATCTTTGTCAAGAGCTGGAACAGAGACACCACGAGGGATGTACACATCACCAGATCTTTTCGCAATAGTCTTCAAAGGCCTCTGTGAAATTAAAAGAACCGTGAGAACCCAGAGCCTGCAGTTTGTAATGTTACACACAAGTCCTAAAATTTCATGTCTGACAAGATTCAAAATCCAACCGAACCTGAATTCCATCGAAGATATTCCCTAATATTCCTGGTCCAAGCTCCACAGAAAGAGGCTGAAAATTCAGGAAAAAAATATCAATGTCAGCTAGACAAAAACAACCCCAAAAAAAAGCAAGAAAAAGAACTAACGAACCTTGTGTGTTCGAAGAACAGGATCATTAACAGTCAATCCAGCTGTTTCCTCGTAAACTAAAGTTGCCAAAACATCAGTTAAAACATCTCATTTCTATAGAACGCTAGATCTAACAGATAAAGAAGAAGAGCTAACAACAAACCTTGGATGGTGGCGGAATCTCCTTCAAGACGGATGATCTCTCCAATCAAATTATCATGCCCAACACGTACTAACTCATACATAGCAGCACCAGCCATACCATCAGCAACAACCACGGGCCCTGAAACCTGAAATATCGCAAAAACATGTCACATCACCAATCCAATCACAAACCAATAAGAACACTATCAGATCAGATTCAAGTTCTACTCAGCAGATCGACGTAACATCCAAACATCGTTCAGAAACTAACCAAAATGAAATCAGATCGATGAAGCGTGTATCATACCTTGCGAACGTAACCGTACTCGCTCTCCTTCTCATCGTCCTCGAAGGTCGTTAGCTTTCCTCCGTAAAACGCCGGCATTTTCGTAACAACCAGAGATTCAAAAAACAAATATTCACCTCCTACAAAACGTAAGAGATCCGATCAAATTACACCGATCAATACTGTTCAGTCAAAGCCTCTAATCAAGATCAAGATGGAGATACTAACCAGGAAGAGTGGTCACAAGACGAGAGAGGGGGGGGGAAGCACGTATAGCTGTAGAAGATGATGATCTGTTTTGACAAATCGTGGCGCAATCCTCTACATGACGGTTTTGTGGATTCGACTGTGTGATTAGTAGCCACGTGGCTGATTATATGGGCTTTATGGCCCAGTAATTGGGACCGTTAATAATGTTTCGGCTTTATGCTTATAGTTGCCACGTGGCAGATTAATTATTGGCTTTCTAATATTTACTTACGGCCCAATAAGTGTGGGTCCGTTAATCATGTATCCGTGTGTGTGTTTCTTCCTCTCTGTATTTCGTTGAGACACAAATCTCTTGTCTGATCAAGCCAGGAAAAAAATATCAGTTTATTTTCCGGGAAAAAAGAAAACGAATCTCTCTGGGAGAATCTGTGGAAGTGAATAAAGTTTTGGGGGAGAGAGAGGGATGGGAGAAGTAGGGAAGGCGATGGGGTTGCTGATAAGTGGGACGTTAGTGTATTACCACTGTGCATATCGCAACGCGACTATTCTCTCTCTATTCGCTGATGTACTCATCGTTCTCTTATGCTCACTCGCTATTCTCGGTCTCCTTTTTCGCCAACTCAATGTCTCGTAAGTTTAACCCTCTCACTACACAAAGTTTTCGACTTTATTCTGTTTTGTCGGTATTGGGTTCTCTGATTTTGTCGAATTAGGTTGTGCTTTAGCGATGCGGTTATTTTACTGTTGATTAATGAACACTGTATATGCATTTTTTCTTGTGTGATTTACTTAATTGTATAATTTTTTTTTTGTGAAAAAGAGTTCCAGTGGATCCACTAGAGTGGCAAATATCACAGGACACAGCAAGTAACATCGTGGCGCGCTTAGCTAATACTGTTGGAGCAGCAGAGGCCGTTCTCAGGGTTGCAGCGACAGGACACGACAAGAGGCTTTTTGTCAAGGTAAGTTTTTTTGTCCTTTGTTTACCAACTCACCATGTGTATGTGTTAGTGTTAGAAGCTATTCTTTTTATCATGATTCATATAAATGCATTTCTATTTTCTTAAGTTAGTCATTGTGTTTATACTGAAGATGTTCGTGTAATACTTTTTCCTTTTAGGTCGTGATCTGCCTTTACTTCTTATCAGCTCTGGGACGACTCATATCAGGTGTAACCGTTGCTTATGCAGGTAAAAGCATCCACATTTTGCTTGTACAAATGTCACTTTTAATCTAGAAGAGCGTGTTGGTACTTGAGGAATACTATTACATACAAATTTCATGTCGGATTGAATAGGAATTGGCCATGTTCTTTTCTTCAAACTCTTGTGATAGTTAGACTGTAGGTACAAGTGTCCTGCAGACAAAAGTAGGTACATAAGCTGTCTGAATGAAACATTAGTAGAAGAAGAAGTGAGACACAATGTTGCATTCAGTTGGGAAACACTTCTTTGCTTGCTTTGTGTCAAATATTGCAAAGTGGTTTCTGACATGTTCTTCTACCTTGAAACAGGATTATGCATGTTCTGTCTCTCCATGCTCTGTCAGAGTTCTCAACCTCTTGGAAACTGTGTACTGAAGCTAGCAAACGGCGAGGTTTTAGAACAAGAAGCACATTCTGATACATAATCTGTCCTAGCTTTTGTTTTTTTTTAGTTTTCTCCTTTCTCGTGCTCACATGTTCATAGCCTCAAAAGGGGCAAAACCCCCTTCTGTACACACCATTCGTATACTGCCTGGTGAAAAAATGTAATGAATATTGAATAGCTTCACGCTAGATCTTTGCAGATCCTGAGACTGTAAATTTGTCATGCTTTTACGTTAGTTTTGGGACTACACTGCATCAACTAAAACAGTATGCAATTAGTGTTGTCAATGGGAACTGAACCTGCGAGCTGATGTGCATATACATACACACGATTCAACAAACTGTTATGATTTACAAGGAAGATTACATTAATAACACAGGGCTCAGCTACAACGCCTTTTCTAATTGGTCTCAGAACTTGATAAGATCTGATGTCGGTAAAAGGTTTGCATACTCTGCTCTATATAGAAGTCTAAACCTCTTCGCAGCCGCTCTTGGTGGTTCAAATCTTCTTTGATTCGTGTTCACAAATCAAAACCTATTTCTCTTGTATTGCTCTGTTTCTAGCATCCGCCGTTGTTGAGAGTGTAACCTTGATCATTGTCTAGTGAGTAGATCAGCGAACACTGGATGAACAAATCTCTTGTTGCCATTTTACATGATCTCAAACCTAAAACGAAAACAATCAAACCTATTAATCATATACACCAAGTTAGAATCTATAGAAATTGAATATAAATTGAATATACTTTGCCAAAATAAAAGAAATTACCATTCAAGTTTTAAATTTTTAAAATAATTTATATATAGACATTTTGTAAATAGGTACGAAATATGAAATACATTTAATTTTACATAAATATAAATATTTTATTATTTATATTTTAGTATAATATAAACTTATTAAAGATGATATAATTAAACATGTTAATATATTTATAAGAATCAAAAATAATAATAACCAAAGTTTTAATTAGAGAAGATGAAAAAGTATAGTAGCATATATAATTGCAAATGTGTAGTATTATATCAAAAAGTTTCTTTACTATAGTAGTTGATGTGTTCGTTTTAAAGAGTGACAAAGCACGGGTTCAACAATTTGTTCGGGTTGTATTTGGCACAATTGAAATTGTTTGGGTAGGAATTGGCCATTTTCCCGAGGTTGTTATAATAAACTCGGAAGCCAAGTTGCAGAGATAAGATAGAGAAGACGATCAAGATCAGAGAGAGGGATAAGACAACTTAGCTTGAGATCATGAGGGTGAAGCTCGACGGAGTTGCGAAAGCAATATACGGTTAGGAGTACCTTTCCGGCTTCACAGAGGAAATGATAAGCTTGCTAACCATTTCTCTTGTATTGCTCTGTTTCTAGCATCCGCCGTTGTTGCGAATGCTTATAACCTTGATCATTGTCTAGTGGAAACAGCTGAGGGGTTCCGTCTCCCTCCCCGGTGAATAGATCAGCGAACAACGGGAAACAAAATCTCTTTTTGCTGTTTTACATATTTGATCTCAAACCTAAAACGAAAACTATCGAACCTATTAATCATATACACTAAGTTAAATCTGGAGAAATCTATCTAAAACATTATACTTCAATATATTAAAGCAGTTTATTCTTTAAGTAGCTTAGATGCATACTATATATGCTAAAAGCTGTCTTTATTGTTTCTTTTTCGGCATTGATCAATCCAGAGATATCATGTTAAACATGGTGAATGTTGCTTGTGTCGAGGAAAACTTCCGGCCACAAATACCCTAATAGATTTGACTTTTGCAAAGAAGTCGCCATATTAAAAGAAGTGGGAATTAAAAGATTGTTTCAAATATGTTGCACAACGACCTCACTTCAGGCCACTTCTTGAAGTTAATGATGATGATATACATGAGTTGTGAGCGGTTTGGATGATAGTTAACTTTTACCTCTTATTAGATGAGGTCAAAGATCTGAAACTAGATGATTCCATGAGCAAGTTCAATGGTCATGGTTTTGTTGTTGAATCTCTTCAGCAATAATTAACAAAGTGTTATCTCTCAAAGTTATGCAAGCTAAGAAAGTGAAGGTTGAGAAAAAAAATTGAAGAGAGTGTAAGTAGCACGTTAGGAGAAATGGGGACTGAGTTGAAACGCAAAATCTGTGAACTGCAAAAGAAAAGATGCAGTTGCGAAAGAGGAAGCCATTGAAAAATAATATGATGAGA
The DNA here is from genome assembly GCA_932364175.1 of Eruca vesicaria subsp. sativa. Taxonomy (NCBI): domain Eukaryota; kingdom Viridiplantae; phylum Streptophyta; class Magnoliopsida; order Brassicales; family Brassicaceae; genus Eruca; species Eruca vesicaria. Next base: position 725,388 of record CAKOAT010216265.1, on the reverse strand, counting down.
TATGAAATTACATGCGGCATGATTAACTAAGAAATTTAAGTAAAGGAGCTTGAGTTTCAAAAAATGGTTCTTGACTTCTTGTGTTCTTGCCTTATCTATTGGGGTGTTTGTCATCATCTCAATGAATATTTAGCGAATCTACAGAGCTTAGACAAAAAGTAGAGAAGGAGATCTTTTGATTCAACCAAAAATGAAGAGATTCAAGTATATGTAAGCGAGTCTTGACCATAGTAATGATACAATGATTCAGAGAGATTACAACTTTTATCATTATTAGAGGGGAGAACCAGCAAAATAATAAGCTTTTAGTAACTTTGATGTTGATAGATTTTCACCGAACGTAATGTTAATTTTGGATGAATGAGATCTTTTCATTCTCCAATCCATCATGCACCGCTTGCGTAAAGACGAGTCCATTCCTTAGCTGCGCAAATAGTTCACAAGGACGATGTGAGATACCAACACAGGGTTAGTAGTGACTAGTTAAAGTTCAGAGTTCATGTCACATTACCTGTCTCCACAGCTTCGGCCTCGTTACTCTTCCAATGCTTAGCGATGTTCTCAGACAAGGGATCATCAGGGTTTGGTGCACTCAGAAGAGCTTGAATACTTTTTTTTCCAAGACAAACACATCTTAAAATAAGAAATCTATGGTTTGTTGGCAGGAGGAGAGAATCTAATGTTATCAGCTGATACGTACCTTAGAAGCACTGTTCGTATTTGTAGAGCAGGGCTCCATTTGTCTTTCAGAATATCGAGACAGATTCTTCCAAGCTGCACATGCAAATACAAAAGTTTAGGAACATGTATATTGTTTCGTGAGTGGTAGAGGGGAAACAGAGGAAGAGTTAGATAAGACCTTATCAATGTTGGGATGGTATATCTTGGTGAGAAACCTAACCTGTTCCAAATCAAATTCATCAAAATCTACTGTTAAAGAAATGTATACAAAAGAGAATTAATGACGCTCCCAGGCCCAGCATTTGGTGCATTTACAAATATCCCAACAGACAAACTAACTAACTAACTAGTTAGGGCCTTATAACTTGCATTACTAATATTTCAACTATGCATAACTTCATAACAAGATTCTTTTTATTAAAACGAAACACAGAAACTCCGATCCAAGCAAGCAACTTACCTTGGGAGCTGACATAGGGTATTCTTCAGGCAAAAAGAGCTCCAACTTAAAAACTCCTCCTAGAAAAAAATAGAAAGAAGCAAATAATTAACATAAATCACTCGGTTAAAAAGTCTACTTTCAATAATCAGTAGTCTTAGTTCAATTAAAAGAAAATACGCGAAAGTTTAACTGAGCATCTAATTAGGCAGCACAAGGAAACGAATCAAATTCAAATAAGATGCTAATAAAAATCAAGTACAGTTGTAAGGTTCATAATTCCCTAAACCTACCATTCCCCAACTATCTTCTAAAACTCAACAATCTACAAGATTCAAGATAACATGCTGTAACCTCAAACTGAAAATCAAATTACCAGAAGACTAATTCGTTACTTCAAGAAGTAAAAACATTCCAAGTAGCATGCATTGAGGAAGTAGTTAAAAATCTTTCACAGACATCTACCAAACATATGCACGCACGTTTTACCTTCATATGGTGATTGAGAAGGACCAAGAACCATAACATTGAAGTACCTCATGTTTTCCTCAGACGGAGATGCACTTATACCAGGAGCTACGACAATCAATCAAATTGATGAAAACTCCATTAGAAGAAAAAATCACATTTTTAACATACCCTTTACAACAAAAATTCAAACTTTCATGGAAAATCATGTTTACCCGGTTCACTGAGCAGACGTTGAGTTTCCTATCAGATGGCAAATGAAATTTAAGAGTTAGAGAGATTCGTTAAATTAGATTAGAAACGGGAAACGAACCTTGATGATTCTTCTGGGTAGATTACTATTGGCCATTACGAGTTGCTGCAGGATTCGATCAGAGTTAGGATTTAGTCTTGAGAGAGCCGATGATCACAATTACTTCGTCCTCTCGTCTGTCCAATAACGTGCTCCTCGATGATTTCGTTTATTCGATTGTTTTGCATATTTACCCAGAAACTTTAGTTTATTATAAAAAATAAAATAAAAACTTTAGTTTATTATAAATATTTCCCTCTAATCTTGTTTAGGGAACATTAAACCCCCTAATACTACATTTTCTTTTTCTAAAAACATGTACAAAAGAAACTCTATAACTTCAAATACAGAAATTTTTGCTCTTAAAAAAAATTTCAAAACTTCAAATTTGCTTATAGTTTAATATTTTTAAATATTTTAAAATTAAAATTAGACGACAAAAATGTGGTATTCTATTTGTAATAGTCATGTATTTGTATTTATAACTTTATATTTTGGTGTAAGATATTATTAATTAAAATTGTTGTATAATATATATATATATATATATATATATATATGTTTTTGTTATTTATTAATGTTTTATCAATTTATATCAAGTATGACAAATATGAGGATCAAAATGTAAAATATATATAATTTTGAAGTTGTGGTTGAAGTTTTGATTTTGGAGAAAAATACTTTGTCAAATATAAAATTTTAGAAACTTCAAAATATAGAGTCTTTTGGAAAATGCTCTAATGGCAAGAAGATTTTGGATTCTAATTATGTGCATCTTTTTAAAAAGCTTTATACTATTTTAAATTAGCTTTTACTAGAAAGACACTAGATTTTATACTCGCGCTACGCGCGAGTCTGTTTTAATAATCTAATTTAATTAAAATAACTTAAAACCAAAATATTAATTGAGTAATATAATTTTCTTATTTAAAATATAATCTTTAATTTAGTATTTATGTTTTCTTATAATTATGTTATCTTATTAGCTATTTAGTTATTTGTATTTGTAAATATAATAATTAT
>CAKOAT010216265.1:683413-713249 GCA_932364175.1 Eruca vesicaria subsp. sativa | reverse complement strand
TTGATAAAGGTTTTCTCCCGAAAGGTATCAATTCCACTATTCTTGCCCTTGTTCCGAAGAAGAATGATGCCATTAGTATGAAAGATTATAGGCCCATTTCGTGTTGCAATGTGATTTATAAGGTCATTTCTAAGCTTTTGGCTAACCGCATGAAGAAGATTCTCCCTTTGTTTATCTCTCTCAACCAGTCAGCGTTTGTGAAGGACAGATTATTGATGGAAAATGTGTTGTTAGCTTCTGAGCTTGTAAAGAGTTATCACAAAGACACCGTTTCAGAGCGGTGTGCTATAAAAATTGATGTGTCTAAAGCGTTTGATTCGGTCCAATGGTCCTTTCTGCTGACTGTGCTGGAAGCTCTTAATTTCCCGGAGAAGTTCATCATTTGGATTAAAAAATGCATTGAGTTGGCTTCCTTTTCTGTTCAGATTAATGGGGAGTTAGCTGGATATTTTAACAGCAAAAGAGGCCTGCGTCAAGGCTGCTCTCTCTCACCTTACTTATTTGTTATATGTATGCAGGTTCTCTCTAAGCTCCTTGACAAAGCTGCCAAGGACAAGATTACTGGTTATCATCCCTATTGTAAAGATCTCAGTCTGACCCACATCTGTTTTGCAGACGACGTTTTGGTGTTCTCTGATGGCAAGAAAGGTTCTATTAAGGGTATTTTGGATGTTTTTCAGGATTTTGCAAAAATGTCTGGACTTAATATTAGTCTGGAAAAGTCTACCTTATACCTGGCAGGTGTTAGAGATGAGGATAGTGAGGAGATTTTGGACCAATTTCCGTTTGATACTGGAAAGCTGCCGGTTAGATATCTTGGTTTACCTCTCTTAACTAAGAAGATGACTACTCAAGACTATAGTCCTCTTATCTCGCGGATCAAGACTAGAATCTCTACTTGGACTGCCAGACATCTATCTTTCGCTGGTCGGCTTCAGTTAATTGGATCCGTTATTTACAGTTTGACTAATTTCTGGATGTCTGCTTTCAGGTTGCCTAGCAGCTGCATTAGAGAGATTAATAGTATATGTTCTGCTTTCCTCTGGTCAGGGCCGTCTCTTAATACTCATAAAGCCAAAGTGGCTTGGGCAGATGTGTGTAAACCAAAGGATGAAGGGGGTCTTGGTTTAAAGAATCTCTCTGTGGTCAATAAGGTAGCTTGTCTTAAATTAGTTTGGCGTATTATTTCTGATAAAGGCTCTTTATGGGTTAAATGGATATGGAAGTATCTTGTGAGGAAGGGATCTTTTTGGAATGTAAATGAGAAGAGTTATCTTGGGTCTTGGATGTGGAAAAAACTATTAAGGATGAGACATATGGCGAAACATCTTTCAAGAGTTGAGATTCAGAGTGGCTCAGATACTTCATTTTGGTATGATAACTGGTCGTCTTTGGGAATTCTTCTGGATAAAGCGGGTGATAGAGGCACTATGGATCTGGGGATTCCCATAAACTCTACTGTTGAAAGAGCTATTCAGATTTATAGATCGCGAAGACGTAGGGATCCTACTCTGGATTTGATTGATCAAGAAATCACTCTGCTTAGGAACAAGGGGCTTAATCAAGGAAAAGATATTAGGCTCTGGAAGCAGAATAATGGTGAGTATCGAGAAGGGTTTCGTACTGCTCACACTTGGGATATCATTAGAGATAAATATCCTAAGGTTTCTTGGTATAAAGGTGTTTGGTTCGCTGGAGCTACTCCCAAGTTTTCTTTTCTTGTGTGGTTGGCTGTTCAGAATAGATTAGCTACTGGGGATAGAATTCTCAAGTGGAATCCTCAAGCTGTGGCTACTTGCTGGTTATGTAACTCTGATATTGAAACCAGAGATCACATCTTTTTTGACTGTCAGTATTCGAGAGATGTTTGGTATGGGACTATTCGTGATTTGGGGAACCAAAGAAACGCTTATCAATGGCCTAATGTTGTCCATACGGTGGCTATGGGTTTTCAAGGTAATAGAATTCTCACTTTTCTGTGGAGATACTGTTTTCAAGCAGTGTGTTATGCCATTTGGAGTGAAAGAAATAGGAGGAGAGTAGGTGAGAATCCTAAACCTGTGTCCTGTTTGATTGTGAGGATTGATAAGTTGGTAAGGAATAGAATTACTTCTTTGAGAAGGAAAGAGAATCATAAGCATAAAGAGACGATGGGGATGTGGTTTAGTAGGGGCTAATATGTGTTCCCATTGCTGGTTTTTTGGGAGTTGCTGCGGTTTGTTTGTCTGTTGCGAAGTGGATTTCTTAGCTTGGGGTTGGAGCAGCAGGAGTGGACTATCTTTTGTGGTGTTGTTGCCCTTTGTGCTCCCCTGACCATAGTATGATTGCTCTTTCCTCAATTTGGTTTTGTCCCATTTGGGTTTTACTGATTGAGATTTTAATGAGGATCATAGTATGGTCCTTCCAATTTGTATGGCTTGTTCCACATGGCTATACTTGAGGGGGAGTGCTTTATGGGTTCTTCTTGAGTTTTCTTTCATTTCAAGTTTGAAGATTTTGATTCCCTTTTTATGGCTTTTGTTTTGCTGTACTAGGTTTTGTTTTTCTGACTTTTGGAATGGTTTGCACTAGTTGTAAAAACGTTTTTTTGGAATGAAATTTAAAATTCTTTCAAAAAAAAAAAAAAAAAAAACATTATCTTATGTGGCAATTCTCTATGTTTTCTAATTCAATATAGAAGAATTTTAGAGCACATTATATAAACTATAGTCTAAAAATTATATTCTCTAACAATATAATATTTCGCAGGCTATAGTTAGTCGCATATATCAAATATTTATTTTTCTGCAGGCTTGCCTAAATAAAACCTACGAAATTACCTAATGTGATTAAAATATCTATATACCAATTAATGATTTTAAAAAATAAAGATTTGATAACAATTTGTATATTTTTCTAATTTTTATTTATTTATTTATTATTACAATAAATTACACAATTACATTATTCATATAATAAAAATCAAGATTTGTGTATGTTGTATTTCAAATTTTTCAAAACGAGTATAAATTACTAAAACTGTTTGAAAGTCTCACATAAGCTTTTATGATCAAGGTTTATTTTTTTTTCTATATTAAGATACAATTATCATAGATATGAAGAAATAATTTTATTTTAATAGGTTTTATGTATATATATATATATATATATATATATATATATATATATATTTCATATCGTTTAAATTAAACTATACATCGTATGAAAATACATACTTATATTTTGATATTTGCATAGAACATATATTGAAAAGTTAATATTTTAATTTTAAAATCTATCATTATTTTTTGAATGATTACTAAACATCTCACATTAAAAAATATTCCTTGGTGTAAATTTTTTGTTACACAAATATGCAAATAATAATAAAATCATATGAGTAGAAACCTCATTTAATAAATATATGTATTAAACATGTGTTATATATCTATATTATTATCATTTAAATTTAATTATATATCATATACGATATATAAGATTGATTATTTTGATTTATTTACCCCAATTGTGAATAAACAAGAGTGATCGTTAGATTTATATGCACACGTCAATTTATTACATGATAGTAACTGATTTCTTAATTATGTAATATGTATATTTATTATTTTATTATTTCATAATATGCAAAACATAAAATAAATAATAAATATAAAATACTTATCCTGCAAAAAATGCAGATCTTAATTTAAGTATGTATCTCTTTAATTATTTAAAATCTTAAGCACTTTTTAAATCTCAGGCGAAAACAAACAAATGAAATGTGAATAAACTTCAAAATCAATATTTAAATCGAGCAATAACCAAAATGAAAAAGGACATAAAAAATAAAATTATTAAGATAGATATTATACTTTTCATATCCATAATTATTTTTTTTTGGGGTCAAACCATAATTAGTTTTAAAATTGCTAAATCATGGTATAAAATCGAGTTGACATAGTTTCATTGTAACCAAATAGACCCGAAATTTCTTTACGGTAAGTGATATTTTGACCTAAAATATTTTTAAAAATGAAATCAGCTCATCAATAAACAAATTATATAACTAAAATAAATAATAATTGTTTAAAGATCAAAATATTAATTCAATCAATAATATAAATTTATTTTTAAATAATTTTATATAAATTTATCATGTGCAAGATGCAGAACTTATCCTAGTTAGTCATTGTTTCATTTTCATCTCAAAACAATGAATTGGATTGCATTCGTTCGTTCGTGACAAAAAAAAGGATTGCATTCGTTACTTTTTAAAGAAAAAAAATGATTAATGCAAGTGGACCAATAAATAATCATAAGTAAAAAGTTGCCAAAATAAATTTTAAATATTAAAACTGAGCCGACGAATAAGACCTGTCTTACGGGCCCTACACACCTGGCAAGCCGCCGGGTATTGGGACACACATGAGCCGGTCGGGATCATAATTAAGAGCAGCCTCAACGCGAAGACCGTATAGCGGGTTTTCAATTTTTTTTTTAATATTTTTTTTTTACTTTTTTTTGATTAAAAAAAAAAAATTAAAAAAGACACTAATCGCGGGCTATCACGTGGCAGTGAGGCCCGCGAATCAGTGCACAACCCGTATCCTATTTTGCGTCAGAAACAAACATATCTCACTTTCTTCTGGGACCCACAGCTCACTTTTTCTCTAAAAAACCACTTAAATACCGGCGTTGATGGTGCTCTAACACCTTCAACTTTTCTTTAGATTTTGTATAAACAAGTTGCAGATTAACTTTTACAAATACAAATAATTAACAACAGTAACTATCCCTTTCCTTTTTAGTTTCTCTCTGTATATGATACTCCATCTGTTTCATTATAAGTGTCACTCTACAGCTATGCACACGGATTAAGGAAATAATTAATTTTACATATTTCCTATATAAAAACACAATTACCTATACACCTAACCATATTTTAACCAATAGAAAAACAAATTACATAATAAAAGTAATAAATTTTGCATTGAAAATCTAAAACGACACTTGTAACGCAAAAAATTCTCTACAACGACACTTAATATGAAACGGAGGGAGTATGTAGAACTCTCTCAGGTTGCTATGTATTTGAATTTCGAATTCTATCTACGTATATCTCAATAAATAAATATAAATCAAGTCAAATGAGACGAGAAAATCGACCACGAGCATCTCGGTCCTACCTCAAAAGCGTTATTTCTTTCTTTTTGTTCAATCAATACGGCTCTTCACTAATGTTGCATGTAATGCAAGAAAGAAAAACTATACTATATATAATTAGAAAATCATCAAAACCAGTTTAATAAATGTTTTGTTTTACTCCTAATTAATATATATTTGTTTGTTGTACTTGATAATTAATGAAATAAGAAAATATGGATAAACTAAAGAAAATTGATAAACATATGCATTACTGCACTAACATTAAAATAAATTTCAGAGTGACAATTATATATTAAACGGATTGAGTGTAACCTGACTATAGTTTCTGTCTCTGTGTGTTGTTAAACCCGCTCTTACTGAATTACAACTGGTAAAATTTTAACATCATGCAAAACACCTTAGCTCGGATCTTGTCCATTTAGATCTCGTTCGCGATTGTTGATTGGGTTTGGCTAATCGTGCACGTTTGTTAGCATTGAGTGTCAAAGTATATATTCTCTAAAATATTTGAAGCAAAACCATTGAAACCAAAAGATTAAATATAGCAAAACAAAGACCAAAAAGTCGTCTAAAATATTCTCTTAAACATTTTAAACTAATAAACACAAATATCGACTTCCTTTGCTTCTATAAATAGAAAGCTCATTTTCTATCCCTAAACACACCAAGATCCATTAAAACACATAACAACAAAAAAATGAAACTCTCAATCACATCAGCTCTCTGCTTAACTCTCTCTATCTTCTTGATCGGAGCAGAAGCCAAAGTCCCCGTTGACGAGCAGTTCCGAGTGGTCAACCAAGGAGGCTACACCGACTACAGTCCCATCGAATACAACCCTGACGTACGTGGCTTCCAGCCTTTCAACGACAACTTCCGTCTCTGTTTCTACAACACAACCCCAAATGCGTACACTCTCGCTCTCAGAATCGGAAACCGAGTTCAAGAATCCACTCTCCGATGGGTCTGGGAAGCTAACAGAGGCTCACCGGTCAAAGAAAACGCGACGTTGACTTTCGGTGAAGACGGAAACCTCGTACTCGCTGAAGCTGATGGTCGCCTAGTGTGGCAAACAAATACGGCTAATAAAGGTGATATTAAATTTAATGAAAATTCACATACCTAACAAAATTATTTATCAAAAAAAGAAGTGATATTAAATTCGATTTTATCGAGTTTCCACTGTAAAAGCAATTGCTTAAGTAGATTGGTTTTAACTTTTTATATATTAGTCTGTTAATTTGCTAACTAATGATGTGAGACTTTTTTTCATTTAACAGGTGCCGTGGGAATCAAGATCTTGGAGAATGGTAATATGGTGATATACGACAAGAACGGAAAGTTTATATGGCAGAGCTTTGATTCTCCGACAGATACTCTTCTTGTCGGACAATCACTTAAACTCAATGGTCGGACCAAACTCGTAAGCAGAAGGTCTCCATCAGTCAACACAAACGGACCATACAGTCTCGTGATGGAAGCCAAGAAGCTTGTCTTGTACTACACGACAAACAAAACTCCGAAACCTATCGCTTATTACAGCTACGAGTTCTTCTCCAAGATCACTCAACTACAGTCCATGACGTTCCAAGCCGTGGAAGATTCCGACACCACGTGGGGTTTACACATGGAAGGCGTCGACTCTGGTTCCAAATTCAACGTCTCAACGTTCCTCTCGCGGCCTAAACACAACGCCACGTTGAGTTTCATTAGGTTAGAATCAGACGGAAACGTTAGAGTTTGGAGTTACAGCACGTTAGCGACTTCAACGGCTTGGGACGTGACCTACACGGCGTTTACTAACGACGATACTGACGGTAACGACGAGTGTAGGATCCCTGAGCATTGTATGGACTTTGGTTTGTGTAAGAAAGGTCAGTGTAACGCTTGTCCTAGCGACAAAGGGCTTCTTGGATGGGACGAGACTTGTAAGACACCGAGTCTTGTAAGTTGCGATCCCAAGACGTTTCATTATTTCAAGATCGAAGGAGCTGATAGTTTCATGACTAAGTATAACGGTGGCTCGTCGGCCACTGAGAAGGCGTGTGGGGATAAGTGTACGAGGGATTGTAAGTGTTTAGGGTTTTTCTACAACAGGAAGAGTTCGAGGTGTTGGTTAGGTTATGAGCTCAAGACATTGACTAGAACCGGAGATTCTTCGCTGGTTGCTTATGTCAAGGCTCCTAATGCTAACAAGAAGTGAGTTGTTTGAAGTGTGTGTGAGTCATTTGAAATTATTGTTTTTTTTCGTTAAATAAGGTCAACTTTGGTTTGTTTATCCTTTAAACTACATTGTAATAAAGTGAAGTGAATGCAGTTTATGAATCAATTTGAGATATGCATGTATATTTGAAATGCTTTGTCGGTAACGCACGATCCCACGTGCAAGCAAGCATTGTTTGGCATGATTTCATTTACAAAAGATAAAAAAAAAAGATAACTTATTTCTGTAACAAAAATTAGTTTAAATAAATAATATTTGTAATGAAAAAATATTTATTTAGTGCAGTGTAAACCAAGCTACCCGGATAACCAGTTCCAGAAGTATACATAGGTGCAGTTTGTGGATGTTGACAAGGAATCATTCGTGTACCGGTTGAGGTTAAACTTTTACAATGTTGATTATAAATTATGTCTTTATATCTTGTTGATGATGTTAAGATTATGATTTATTGGCCATTTGAGCTACCGTTGATCATTTATAAGTGTGAGACATTGATACACTTGAGCCTGGACTATGTATGCATATATGGTTTTTACCAGTTTATCTACTTCATCTTCAGTAGGGCTGAGATTTAACAATCATTATCCGATCTGAGATCCGTTCCGATCCGCTTAATATCTGGAAGGTCGGCATCTGGATCTAGATAGTGATTTTACGGATCCAACGGATTCAAATAGTAAAATTTTAGGTCCGAATATCCGGGTTTACTACATATTTTAAAATATTAAGAATATAATTATATTTTTATATGTATATTATATATAGGTTTTATATAAACTAAATACGTTTATTTTTTGTTAAATTTCAATATATTTTTTTCAATTTCTTACAATATAAATTTAAATAATAAATAAATAGTAAATTAGTTAGTTTATTAAATTAATTTTTAATTTAATTTTAAATATTTAAAAACAAAAAAAAAACAAATTCGGCTATTCGAATTTTACTCCTAATATCCGGATTAGAATATCTGAATACCGCATATATCCAAATACCCAGATGGCCGGATATCCGAAAAGCCTGAATCTCGATCCGGATAGAAACTTTGATTGGGTTTATGCTAGCATACAGTTAGCATACCTTGGTGAAAACTTACTTTTACTCATCAAAAGTTTACTCTAATAAAATAGCTTGGTGTACACCACCTGTTAGGCTGTTACTGTTTTTTTTTTCTATAACACTGAAATTTCATAGTTCTCCGTATAATAGAGAAATATGTTCGATAGAACTCCTTAAACAGAGAAGCTTAAAAACAAAAAAAAACAAAAATAGAGAAAAAATGCCAGTAGGCATCAAAGGTTATAAAACACTTCCTAGGTGATACCACCCAAGTAATGTTACTTGGCTTGAGCTTCTTGTCCCAGGAGATGGTGAAGCCATACAGGAGCATTGCAGGTAATATAAGATTGCTGCTGCTGGTCTCGAGTTACACTTACTGCTATAGCTTCCGCCGCTTCATTTCTATTCTGGCCGACAATGATCTACACTCTACATCTCAATCTCAGAGAGATAGCTTTGGATAGTATGAATGATCCTTGAGAACTGGGGAGATAAATTCGGATTTGTTAGAACCTCCCGAGCTCCTTCTGAAAATGCTTCAAAGCCTACATTGGTCTTATGCAGAGAATGCATACTTTCCACCGCCCATAGCATAGACCACAACTCAACCTCTGTTTTAGACTGCATGTATGAATAAGATCTCCTGCTATGGACAAGTGTCTTGCCGTTTTCATCCCTGAGAATCCATGCAGCCCCACTGATCTGGTTGCTTCCCCTCCACGAGGAACCAATATTGCATTTAACGTACCCGATAGGAGGTTTCATCCATCCCCCAACCACCTGTTACTGTTAGTACCAATATTTCAATTCGTTTTGTATTAGTGCAGCTATTATAGTCTCTACACCCGATCCTTTAATTTATTAGAACATCTCCAATGGTATTACCCACCATTAGAGTCTTTAGCAATATAATAATTGTTTACTATTTTTTAAATAGTTAATGACTCTAATCATAAATGTTCATCCAATGGTGTTATCCATTATAAAGTTCGCAGGAAAAAAAATTAAATTTTAAAACATATGAAATTAAAAATTTTATGAGAAAATGACTTAGAAAAACCTAAAAAATGTTTTTATCACAAAAAGAAAAAATGACCAAAATAGACTTTATTAAAGAGTGTAAAAACACATTTATACTCATTGGGTTAACTAATCTATACTTAAGGTTTAGAGTTATGGGGTTTAGGGATTAGGGTTTAGATCTTACGGTTTAATATTTTTTAAGAAAGTTAAAAATTTCAACAATCGAATGTTATCACATTATTAAAGATCAAATCTTTAAAATGCCTTAGTTAAAGACTCTTCCTTAACTTATGCAAATTAAATACTATTATTTAAATATGATTTGCTTAAGAATACGTACTAAAGATTTGGTTAAATCCCTTGCTGCGGATGATCTTACATTTGTACACGATCCAAAAATTCAAAAAGAAAACATTTCGTACAGATTACATACAAGGCCCATGTGTATGATGGCCCTAGCCTTTTATAACCAGGCTGAACAAATGAATAGTCTTTAATCTTTATTTCTTTTCTTTTTTGTTACCTTTCAAAATATGCTTAATACAAGTTGGCAGGCACATGGACCACAAAATATTGAGCCGTCGAATAAGACTGTCTTACGGGGGTGCCCACACACCTACAGCCGCCGGGTTTCGGACACGAGTGATGAGCTGATCTGGATCATACCACCTAGCTTCTCGCCTTTCTTTACATATATAAACAAGTGGCAGATTAGTTTTACAAAAACAGTAGTAATTAACAACGGTAATTGCTTAGTTTTTAATTACTTTGTATAATATAATATAATATAATATAATATAATATAACGAGAATTATCTCAAGTTACATGTATTTGAATTACGAATCGTATCTATGTAAAGTCATATATATATATATATATATATATATATATATAGATCAATCAAGTCCAAAGGGCCGTTAAACTCGACCGCGAGCATCCTTCCCTTTGGGTCATAATTAAAATGGATCGGTCCTAGTTTAAAATCAATACTAAATTTTAACCAGCACTTTTTAAACGTGGAATTTTTTATAATTAAAAATCTATATAATTGGTTTTTGTCTTTATTTAAAGTATATTTTTATATAAAATCAGTAATCCAAAATTTGTGGTGATGATTGTGTTGCATTGATTTTCAGTTTCTGTTTTTTTTCTTAGATTTAAGATTTTAGTTTTTAAGTTTCTATTTTGAGTTTTAGCTTTTGGTTATGGTTTTTAATTTTTAGGTCTGCTGAGTTAGCTTGAAATGATATTACCAACAAACAAATCCCAAATAATCAAACATCTAATTTAAAATTGATTTTTTTTTAAAAAAAATTGCAATATTTTATTTTGTAAGAAAAAAATATATAATCCACGTTTTCAACTATTAGTTTTGGCTTTTAGTTTTTAGATTTGGTTTTTGGTTTTACTTTACATTTAATTTTAAAAAAAAATAATGAGTAAATTATTTAAAAAAATAAAACAAAAGGTATGAAATCTTTTGGTTTCATATAATTAATAGATTTCCATATTTGTTAGGGAACTGTTAAGATATGAAATCTATTGGTTTCATATAATTTGTAAATTTCCATTGTTCATATTTTGATGATATTTAAAAACATGCATATTAATTGTGTTGATTTATTTTGCAATAGTTTATTTTGTAAATAAAAAAAAAAATAAACCGCGTTTTCAACTATTGGTTTTGGTTTTAATTTTTTAGATTTGGTTTTTGATGTTTCTTTAAATTTATTTTTTAAAAATAATGAGTAAATTATTTAATAAAAATAAAACAAACGGTATATTTTGATTTCCAAAATGTATTGGTTTCAATAATTATTAAATTTCCATATTTGTTAAGGAACTGTTAAGATATGAAATTTATTGGTTTCATATAATTAGTAAATTTCCATAGTTATTATCTTGATGATATTTAAAAATATGCATATATCAATTGTGTTGGTTTAATTTAAGTAATACGATTTAATTAATTATATCTATTATAACACTCTAGAAATGATCCAAATTTTAATGACAACTTGTATCAGTAGATAAATGAATAATTATATTTTAATAGAATAGATTTTAATAGAATAGATTTATTTCTTTGTGTTCAATCAGTTCGCAGCTCTCATACATTTTCAAATTAATTAACTAATGTTGCAGGTAGTGCAAGAAAACTAAACCGCACTGGTATAACAAATATCCAAAGTTCTTTAGAGCATGTACAACAATGATTCTTAACAAGAATCTTTAACATTAAACTATTATAATAATCTATGAGATATTGAAAATTTAAGAATCTGTGCTAAAATAATCCTTAGTTAATGATTAATTTTGGACAGACTTGTTACTGTGCGCGGACTCCTTCGCCACGTAGAAACTCGTGATTGGTTCTTTTTTTTTAAATTGAACAAAAAATAAAAATAATAAAATAATTAAAAAGCTTACCAAAGTTATGAGTCGAGAGTTTCACCATTGCTGATAGTCTTAGTGAAGAAAACATGAAGGTTTTGTAGAAATAAATAAATATTACTCAGTACTTGGGGAAAAGTACGTAAACCCTATTACAGTTACATGTGAAATGCTCTTTAGTCAGTAACGCACGAGCCCACGTATTTGGCATGATTTCATTTACAAAGGATAAAACAAGGATACAAATAAATAATAATTGAAAAAAATATTTATTTAGCAGAGTGTACATAACCAGCAATAGAAGTATACATAGGTGCAGTTTGTGGATTTTGATAAGGAATCATTCGTGAACCGGTTGAGGTTAAACTTTGACAATGTTGATTATAAATTTTGTCTTTAAATCTTGTTAATGATGTCAACATGATGAAATATTGGCCATTTGTGTTGCCGTTGATCATTTATAAGTGTGAGACATTGATACACTTGAGCCTGGACAATGTATGCATGTATGGTTTTTAGTAGTTTATCTACTTCATCTCCAGGCTCTCTGCATTTAGGGATGGTTTGGTTTAAGCTTGTGTGGCTCTAGGGAACCTTATCTAAAGCTCCACAGTTTAGCGACCTTGAAATTCTAGGAGACATTAATGAATTTGACCACAAGGTTGCAATAAATCTTATAAGTTCAAGTAAGAAATTAAACAATCTGGTTAATGTTCTATGTAAAACTTTACTGTACCAATGAGAATATTCGAAAATTCTCAACATAAACCTTATCCAAATCATAAATAAGCCATGTCCCCCATGTATTATTCATCACCAATTTGCTTGGTCTGTATCAGTCATAATTTGCAACTTGGACTATTCAAACAATGTGTTCAAACAAAAAAATGTGGGTCATAATTAAAATGGGATCGGTCCTAGTTCAAAAGCGATATTTATGTCTTTGTGTTCAATCAGTTCGCAGCTCTCATACATTTTCAAATTACTTAACTAATGTTGCATGTAGTGCAAGAAAACTAAACCGCACTAGTATTATAACAAATATCCAAAGTTCTTTAGTGAAGAAAACATCAAGGTTTTGTATGAAATAAATAAATATTACTAGTTGGGGAAATGTAAAACCTATTATAATTACAGTCTTTTTGTGTGTTGTTATGTTAACTCGCTTCCTAAACACCTTAACTCGGATCTTGTCCAATTAGATCTGGTTCTCAACTGTTGACTAGGTTTGGTTAATCATGCACAGGTTAGCATTGAGTGAATGTATACTCTCTTAATGTTAAAACCAAAACCATCAACACAAAATATATTAAATGTAACAGACAAAGACCAAGAAAAGTCGTTGATAAAAATCTTTTAAACATTTTAAACTAATAAACACAAATATCACTTCCTTTGCCCCTATAAATAGCCTGCTAATTCTATATCCCCTAAAACACACGCATAAGATAAAATGAAATTCTCAATAACATCAGCTTTTTGCTTCATTCTCTCCATCTTCTTGATCGGAGCACAGGCCAAAGTCCCAGTCGATGAGCAGTTCCGAGTGGTCAATCAAGGAGGCTACACTGACTACAATCGCATCGAATACAACGCTGACGTACGTGGCTTCCAACCATTCAACGACAATTTCCGTCTCTGTTTCTACAACACAACCCCAAACGCGTACACCCTCGCTCTCAGAATCGGAAACAGAGGCCAAGAATCCACTCTTCGATGGGTCTGGGAAGCTAACAGAGGCTCACCGGTCAAAGAAAACGCGACATTGACTTTTGGTGAAGATGGAAACCTCGTACTCGCCGAAGCTGATGGTCGCCTAGTGTGGCAAACCAACACTGCTAATAAAGGTGCGGTTAAATTCAGGTTTATTAAAATTAATTGGTGACAAGTGGATTGAATTTAATCATTTATATATTTAATTAATTTGTTAGTCCTCCAACTACTAATTTGTGATTTTATTTCATTCATTAACAGGTGCCGTAGGGATCAAGATCTTGGAGAATGGCAATATGGTAATATACGAAAACAAGGGGAAGTTCTTGTGGCAGAGCTTTGAT
Source organism: Eruca vesicaria subsp. sativa (assembly GCA_932364175.1). NCBI lineage: Eukaryota > Viridiplantae > Streptophyta > Magnoliopsida > Brassicales > Brassicaceae > Eruca > Eruca vesicaria. The sequence goes on along the minus strand of CAKOAT010216265.1, from coordinate 699,346 downwards.
TCTCCGACTGACACACTTCTTGTTGGACAATCACTTAAACTCAATGGTCGGAACAAGCTCGTAAGCAGACGGTCTCCATCAGTCAACACAAACGGACCATACAGTCTCGTGATGGAAGCCAAGAAGCTTGTCTTGTACTACACGACAAACAAAACTCCGAAACCTATCGCTTATTACAGCTACGAGTTCTTCTCCAAAATCACTCAACTACAGTCCATTACGTTCCAAGCTGTGGAAGATTTGTACGACACCACGTGGGGTTTACACATGGAAGGCGTTGACTCTGGTTCTAAATTCAACGTCTCAACATTCATCTCGAATCCCAAACACAACGCCACGTTGAGTTTCATTAGGTTAGAATCAGACGGAAACGTTAGAGTTTGGAGTTATAGTACCGCCGCGACTGCGACCGCTTGGGACGTGACGTACACGGCGTTTACTAACGACGACACTGAAGGTAATGACGAGTGTAGGATTCCTGAGCATTGTTTGAACTTTGGTTTGTGTAAGAAAGGTCAGTGTAACGCTTGTCCTAGCGACAAAGGACTTCTTGGTTGGGACGAGACTTGTAAGACTCCGAGTCTCGCAAGTTGTGATCCCAAGACGTTTCATTATTTCAAGATCGAAGGAGCTGATAGTTTCATGACTAAGTATAACGGTGGCTCATCAGCCACTGAGAAAGCGTGTGGGGATAAGTGTACGAGAGATTGTAAGTGTTTAGGGTTTTTCTACAACAGGAAGAGTTCGAGGTGTTGGTTGGGTTATGAGCTCAAGACATTGACTAGAACTGGAGATTCTTCGCTTGTTGCTTATGTCAAGGCTCCTAATGCTAACAAGAAGTGAGTTCTTTGAAGTGTGTATGAGTCATTTGAAATTATTGTGTTTTTCGTTTAATAAGGTCAACTTTGGTTTCTTTATCCTTTTATAAACTACATTGTAATAAAGTGAATGCAGTTTATGAATCAATTTGAGATATGCATGAATATTTGAAATGCTTTGTCAGTAACGCACGTCCCACGTGCAAGCAAAAATTATTTTGGATGATTTCATTTACAAAGGATAAAATAAGGATAACTTTTTTTGTAATAAAAATAAGTTTAAAAGAAATAATATTTGTAAGTGAAAAACTCTTTATTTAGTGGAGTGTAAACCAAGCCACCGGGATAACCAGTTCCAGAAGTATACATAGGTGCAGTTTGGGGATGTTTTTTTTTGTTGTTGACAAATGCAGTTTTGTGGATGTTGACAAGGAATCATTCGTGTAACGGTTGATGTTAAACTTTGACAATGTTGATTATGAATTTTGCCTTTATATCTTGTTGATGATGTTAAGATTATGAGTTATTGGCCACTTGAGCTGCCGTTGATCATTTATAAGTGTGATACATTGATACACTTGAGCCATGCATCACGTATGGTTTTTAGCAGTTTATCTACTTCATCTTTAGTAGGGGTGGGATTTAATATATGTTATCCGATCTGTGATCCGTTTCAATCTGTTTCAAAAAAACAGATATCCGGGAGGATCCGCAGTGATTTTACGAATCCAACGAAATCAGATAGTGAAATTTAGGTCTAGACATCCAGGTTTATATAAATGAATAATATTTATTTTTTCTTAAATTTCAATATTTTTTTATTTTTTACAAATATAAATTAAAATAAAATAAATAGTAAATTAGTTAGTTTATTATATTTAATTTCATTTTAAATATTAAAAATTAAAAAACAAATTCGAATATCTATTCGGATTTTATTATGGATATCTGAAATTAGGATATCCGAATACCCGATATCTGAAAAGTCTGAATTCGGATTCGAATAGCAATTTTGATTGGGTTTATGTTAGCATACAGTTAGCATACCTTGGTGAAAAGTGAAAACTAACTTTTAGTCTATAAAAATTACTCTAATAGAATAGCTTGGTGTACCCCATCTGTTAGTACCAATATTTCAAGTCGTTTTGTATTAATACAGCTACTTTGGTCTCTACACCCGATCCTTTAATTTCATTTATTACATTTGTATACGATCCAAAAAAACCAAAAATCTCGTACACATTACATACAAGGGCCATGTGTACGATGGCCCTAGCCTGTTTATAACCAGGCTGAACAAATGAATGTCTTTAATCTTTATTTCTTTTCTTTTTGGTTACCTTTCAAAATATGCTTAATACAAGTTGGCTTAAGACAAGTTGGCATATGGACCACAAAATGTTGAGCCGTCGAATAAGACTGTCTTACAAGGGTGCCCACACACCTTCAGCCGCCGGGTATTTGGACATGTGTGATGAGCAGTGGCAGAGGCAGTATGTAATCAGGGGGTTCAACTGACTTATGTCAAATTTTGCAAACAAAAAAAATAGTAGAACCATAATCAAAAAAGTGTTTGTGATAGTTCCAGAAGAAATGAAACAAAAGATATGTTAGAACTAGGACAATTATTGTATGAGGTCTACTTGTATTTTTACAGAAAAATTTGATAAAATAACTTATTGACCTTTGCAAAATATATGTTATCATATTGACCCTTCTAAACTAAATGTATGCCTTCTGTTGTCAAAAAAATATATCTAAATGTCTGTTTCCGCCACTGGTGATGAGCCGTTCTGGATCATACCACCTAGTGTTACATAGACAATATTACATCAGCAATTCTATCTGTTTTATGTGGATTCACGTCTGACTGTATCATTCTGAGGGGTCTTATGAGATTTATTCTTAATGGTATTCTTTGCGCAATGTTGAAGATTTCTTGTAAACATTTTCTCTAGTTTTTTTCTGCATAATTCACATTCTCCAAGAAATGAAACCTAAAAATTGCATAATCCGAGATTCAAACCTAGATCTGGATGTAAAATCCTTAATCCTTTAACCACCATGCCATGGTGATTCCACAAGTGGCAGATTAGTTTTACAAAGACAAATAGTAGTAATTAAGGTAATTGCTTAGTTTTTAATTACTTTATATAATATAACGAGAATTCTCTCAATTTACATGTATTTGAATTACGAATCGTATCTATGTATCCTAAGTCAATTAATATATATATATATATATCAATCAAGTCCAAAGGGACGTTAAACTCGATCGCGAGCATCTTTCCCTGTGGGCCATAATTAAACTGGGATTGGTCGTAGTTCAAAAGCGATATTTATTTATTTGTGTTCAATCAGTTCGCAGGTCTCATACATTTTAAAATGATTTAACTAATGTTGCATGTAGTGCAAGAAAACAAAACCGCACTAGTATAACAAATATCCAAAGTTCTTTAGTGAAGAAAACATGAAGGTTTTGTTTGAAATAAATAAATATTACTACTTGGGGAAAAGTAAAACCTACAACAGCTCAAGAAGTGAGTTCTTTGAGGTGTAAGTGAGTCATTTGAAATTATTGTGTTAGTTCGTTTAATAAGGTCAACTTTGGTTTTGTTTATCCTTTTAACATGTATGTTTGAGATATACATGTATGTTTGCAATGCTTTGTCGGTAACTCACAATCCCACGTGCAAGCAAACCATTATTTGGCATTGCATTCATAAAGGATAAAATAAGGATAAAAATTAAATAACAATTGTAAATTTAAAAATATCTATTTAATAGAGTCTGTAAACCAATCCACCGGGATAACCAGTTTCAGAAGTATACATTGGTGCAGTTTTTGGATGTTTTTTTGGGGTAAAAGGTGTTTTCACCTGTTTATCAATAATCCAAACATTGTAAATATTCTTTTTCAATTCTTAGAGACGTTAATGAATTCGACCACAAGGTTGCAATAATCTCATAAGTTCAATTAAGAAATTAAACAACCTGGTTAATGTTCTATTGAAAACTTTTCTGTAGCAATGAGAATATTCGAAGTTTTTCAACATAAACCTTATCCAAATCATAAATAAGCCATTGCCCCCCTGTATTGTTCATCACCAATTTGCTTGGTCTGTATCAAGTCATAATTAACAATGTGGTCAAACAAACAAAAGACTATTCAAATGAATACACCGAAAGTTCTGAAGTTAACAACTTATATATACACTCATAAACTAGTTCTTCTGAATTACAACTCACCTCACTACTATCCAACTCACAAAGAGCAATGATGCTACGATTAGATATCTTGTTAGTCACGGCACTTACCATTGCCACTGTTTCAGTGGTTACAGCCCAAGTCCCTCCCGAGAAACAATTCAGAGTCCTCAACGAACCATCCTACGCCCCATACATCACCGAGTACAACGCCGATTACCGATTCCTCACTTCAGAGAACCAGAGCTTTTTCACCAACCCTTTCACGCTCATGTTTTACAATACCACCCCTAGCGCCTACATCTTAGCTCTCCGTGTCGGAACCAGGCGTGACCTTGACTACACACGTTGGATCTGGGACGCAAACCGGAACAACCCCGTCGGAGATAACTCTACTCTCTCGCTCGGGCGCGACGGAAACCTCGTGCTCGCTGAGTTAGACGGCCAAGTAAAGTGGCAGACCAACACAGCCAACAAAGGCGTTACGGGGTTCAAGATCCTCCCCAACGGTAACATGGTGCTACACGACAAAAACGACAAGTTTATCTGGCAGAGTTTCGACTATCCGACAGATACACTTCTTGTCGGCCAGTCGTTAAAACTTAACGGAGTTAACAAACTCGTTAGTCGTACGTCCGATATGGACGGCTCAGATGGACCGTACAGCATGGTCCTTGGTGAAAAAAATTTAACCATGTACGTTAATAAAACCGGAAAGCCGTTAGCTTACGGTGGATGGCCGTCCGAGGACTACCGCGGCACGGTCACGTTCACCGTTAGAAGAGAGTTCGTTAACTTAACGGAGCCGTCAGCTTACGAGCTCCTCTTAGAACCAGCTCCACTACCGGACACTGGTGGTAGTAACCGCAGGTTACTCCAAGCCCGACCCATAGGAATCCTAAGCAAAATTAACTACAACGGAACTATCTCGTATCTAAGGCTCGGTTCAGACGGGAGCCTCAAGGCCTTCACGTACTATCAACCGGCTACGTATCTCGAGTGGGAAGAAACTTTTGCTTTCTTCTCCAGGAACTTCGTACGTGCATGTGGCTTGCCTTCGTTTTGCGGCGAGTTTGGATATTGCAGTCGAGGGATGTGCGTTGGGTGTCCTACACCCAAGGGTTTGTTCGCTTGGAGCGAGACATGCTCGGCGCCGAAAACGACTGCTTTTTGCGGAAACAAGGGTAAAACGGTAAATTATTTCAAGATAGTCGGTGTTGAGCATTTTAATGGTCCGTATGTTAACGATGGACAAGGACCGGTTTCTGTGAACGAATGCAAGGTGAAATGCGATCTTGATTGCAAGTGTTTGGGTTATTTTTACAAGGAGAAGGACAAGAAATGTTTGGTTGCTCCTCTTCTTGGTACGCTCATCAAAGTCGCTAACACGTCTTCTATTGCTTATATCAAATATTAGGTGATCAGTGTTATTTATTCACCAAGACCAACGTATTGAGTTTGTAATCATTCACCGTTTAGTGATGTACAACTTTTTTTTTTTTAATCTAAAAGCATTTGGCTTTATTTACCATCTATATGTATACCATTGATGATCAAAGTTCTACGTGATATGTATACCTTAGTTTTGAACATCACTGCCATGAAGAGTTGTGATTTGAGAGGGTTTGATGAGTTCAGTCTCAAACGCTCATTAAAGGTCTGACTGGTTACAACGCAGCGATTGCGGTTGCGGTTACGGGTGTTTGCGGATACGGGAAATTACGGGAGATTGCGGATTTAAGCGTTAGTTAGAGATTTAGATGATTGATTTAACGGTAAAAATTGTTGCGTTTACGGGATACTTGTTACTGGTTTATCATCAAATACAACAAAAAACGCTGCTTAAAACATAACTTGCACAGCAGCTTCATTACGATATCCATCAGGGATACTTAAAGTCAAAAGGGTAATGTTGATGGAGAAGAAGGAAGAGATGAACACACCCAAAGAAATTCGTAGTAATCGAAGGGGAAAACAGAGAAGAAAATCGCATAAAGGTGTTCCTTTCTTTAATATGTGGAAGTGCTTTGTACATAAACATTGGTCACAACTCAAAAGTCATCAAAAAGAAAAGAAAGAAGAATTGTAGCTCTAGAGCAATTGCATTTTATACTTTTCAAAGCATTCACATTCACACGGTAGTCCTCGCCTACACACCAAGCTACAAGTGTTATTACCAGCCAGAGGAGACAAGAAACCACTCGGGACAATTCCTTATAAAATTTTCGAATATAATCAGCATTTTGATTCATAACTCATTCACTCTAATCAAATCAGAAACATGAAAGACTACCTATGGACTCCATGAAGAACTTCAAGTAGAGCAGCAGTTTGAATCACCTGAACGAACCAATCCAAAACCAGCAACAATACAGATCATTCTCACTAACAAGAAATATAGATATTCTCCCGTAACTATCTTGTAATAATTTACCGTTTCACCATTGGTTTTAGTTGTGCATCGTCAACATACGGACCATTAAAATGCTCAACACTGACGATCTTGTAATAACTTATCGTTTTACCATTGTTTCTCCCGCCGCAAAACGCCATTGTTTTCGGCGGCGCTGAGCCTTTATAGCTCCAAGAAAACAAACCCTTGGGTGTAGGGCACCCAACGCAAATCCCTTGACTGCACGACCAAAACCACACATACCATTATTGTACGGTCTACATTGCTAAATATATCCCTCATAACCAAATTACAATCCAAAATTACACCGAACAGCTTAGACAGGTAATTAGAAACAGTATTTGAGAAGTTTATTCAAGAATAACCCCATTCTCAAAAATGAGAAACTAATGTATGAGCAGTGCATCTTAAATTAGTTTCCATTTAGAAAAATATTGATGGTATATTTAACGATAGAAAGAATTACTTTTAAGGTTATCTACTTAAGTTTAACTTACATAAGTTTAACTTTCAACGATTTTTTTTTAAACCATAAGCTCTAAACTTAGCAGTGTATCTAAAATTTTATATCATAATTTATGTATTAACCTTTTAAAAGTATACTTTTAGATTCAACCATGTTTGACAGTTCTAATTGCACATGCTATTAGGTAGCCATGTCTACGGGTATCTCACAATTTTTAGAACTCCATCAAATATAATTAGTATTTTCTTTATTCGCTTTTGATAGCTACCTCATTTCTTTTAAGAACCCTCACATACTGCTGATAAAATTACTCTTAACACATCACCAGTTCATTACTACATCTTCTAATCTATAACTAGATTTGAACCCGCACTTCCGTGCCGTATATTTTTATTTTTAAAATAACAATTAAAATATAAAATAAGTTATAAATATATATTATATATCAACTTCATATTTTCTATATATAATTAGTTCAAACTTTTAATAATTGATGAAATTTGTTTTAATGAAATTTTACTATCCATATATTAACCATTTTCTTTCTTTGCTTTTTTATTTTAAAATGTAGTAGCATATTAAATAGTATAATTTAAAACATTAGTTTATAGATGAATTATTACTAATGTTATCAGAAATTTTGTTTGAATTAGTTAATACTATATTCTCAAAATCTTGTTTTATTAAATATATTATATTTTAGTTTTGTGTGTTTATTGTTACCAAAAAAATTAAAAACGTACAGAAAACAAATTATTGTTTCTTTGTTTTTAAAACTATAACTTTTAACAGATTTGAGATATATTATTTCATTTTAAAAAATAATTACCTGAAAACACATAAAATCTGTTAGGATTTTGATATAAATCTTTTCTTAATCGCTTATTTAGATATTAATCTCAGTTACATGTAATTCAAAAATAAAATATGATTATATTTAGGTTAATTTGTTAAGGTATTAATCAAATGGTCCAACTATGACTTATCTATAGTATATTTTTATAGTGACTCTATTTTAATAGAGTAGATAACTAGAACAATTATCTAAAACTTGAATCCGTTAAAAATTAAGAAAAACATCTAATTAATTTGATTTGGATGTAAAAATATTTGTTAGTATAATTATTTTGTGTTTAAAATCTTACTGTTAAAAACTAAATTTAGTGAGTATTTATTGTTTACAGAAAATCTGTACAATCTAAATGAGAAACAATGATTTCAGAGATTATAACTTATAAAATAATGACTATTTATAGAAAAAGATCTCTGCAAAAGATAAATGCTCAGTGTGACTCATAAAATCTTATATACACATATTAAGTAAGAAACTAATGTTATCTAGAAATATATACATTTTTTTGAAACTAAGAAATTTAAGACAAAAGACTTTTCTATACTTATTTAAGAAAGTTCAATTAATTTCAGTAAAAAAATTTAAGATTTGAGATTTGTTACCCTAATTAGTTAAAATTCATAATGGTAAAATCTATATTCTCGATTCTTTTCTAAAAGATAATTTTCTTGAATTTTTCATACATATCGAAAATTGATGTTTATTAATAAATAAATGCATAAACTTCTTGTATACTTTTTAGGAAGCCAACAATTTATTACCAGTAATATGATTAAAACAGAAACAGAAATGTACTTTTTAAACGGAAATTGGTGTCATATTTAGAATCTGGAAATATAGATATTCCCCCGAATAATACGAATTTCGCGCGAAAGACCTAGTTTCCACTAGTATATATATAAACATGTATATTGGTAACAGAAATATCAATCATATGAGAAATGTTGAACGTGTAGACAAAACTCCACCACAATCCTTCTAACCTCTATCGCCAATCTTCAGAAGCTGTTGCTTGATCTCCTCTGCGTTCATGGATAAAGATGGAGTGAAACTTGTTTGTTCCACCAACCAACCGGGTGAAGTTGATAGGATAAGCCATCTACCAGATTGCTTGATATTCCAGATACTCTTGAATCTTCCAACCAAAGATGTGGTTAAGACAAGTGTGTTATCCACCAGATGGAACCATATCTGGAAACACGTACCTGGACTGAACTTGGAATACGATGATTTTCCAGAGCACAACTCATTCGTGAGTTTTGTCGATAGCTTTCTGAGTTTCAACAGGGACACGTGCTTAAAGAGGTTTAATTTAACGTACGATTCTTCTGAGGCTGATGAGCCTGAACCTGGTCTTGTCAGGCGCTGGCTCGACACTGTTTCTAGGCTGAACGTTGAAAACCTCGATGTTGTGGACGATTCAGGAGAGAGTTGGGAACCCGCGATGACTCCAACACTCTACACTTGTGGGAGGTTGGTGTCCTTGAAGCTTGCTGGAGTAACCTTGCCTAGTCCCGAGGTTGTTTCTTTACCTTATCTCAAAGATATAAGATTAATCCTTGTTGAGTTTACCGACGAATGGGCATTAGAAAAGTTCATCTCAAGATGCCCAGCTCTCGAAAACTTATGTATTGAGAGGAGTTTTGGTGATGATATACCAATGTTACGTGTGCGTTCTCGTTCTCTGTTGACCTTCGTTCATGGTGTGGACGGTGACGAGAGTTTTGATGATGAGCGTATACTTGAAATCGATGCTCCCATGCTTGAGTATATGATGCTCAGTGATGGTCGAACTGCGAGTTTCAAACTAGAGAATACGTCCTCCCTTGTAAGAGTGCATATAGATACTGCGTTTAACTTGACTTCCGAGAGGAGGTTCTGTCCAAATGATGTACAAAAGAGAAATATGATTCGCAATTTTCTCTTAGGTATCTCTAGGGTTAAAGATATGATCATCGCTTCTTGTACTCTCGAGGTAATCTACGTTGAAATTATTCTATTTTAATGCTCTCGAGGTATTTTAATGCTCTAATATATATTCTAGGTAGGGCGGATTCTGAAATTTTGGTAAAATTAACTTTTTGGGATTCACAATTTTAGTAAAAAGATTTTATAATTTTCTTTGAATAACTTTTTTTTAACAATTTAAAAACCTGTATTTATATATGATATGATAGCTCTTAAAATTTTGAGGATCAAGACCAGTGTTCATTTTGACTATATACCTAAAACCGGCTCTGATCCTAGCTATCCTGGATTTGAACCATATACATAATACATGAAGTAAACCATCGCACCTAACAGTCTTTCCTGATACTTTTTTTGTTGTTCTTGTAGGTCATCTATGATTACTCAAAATATGAACAGCTACCGGTATTTCGTAACCTATCTTCCTTGCAAGTTAATTTAGACGGCTACGAGTGGGAAATGTTGCCAGTCTTTCTCGAGAGCTGCCCCATTCTAAAATCTCTTGTCCTGGTGAGTATTATATTATCTAGATGATATCATAAGAGATGCTAATTTAAAGGGTGAATTAAGTATCTTATGTTGGAATATGTGTGTTCTTCCACTTGGTTGTATTTGTACGTCCAGGGATCTATTCAATATAACGTCAAGATGGGAATCACTGTTTTCTCCAGACATCCGCGTGTCCTGCCATCTCTTGAGTATGTTGAGATAAAGAGGCCATTTAAAGGGGATGCGTTGGAGATGAAACTAGTTGCTTACTTACTTGCGACCTCACAAAACCTCAAGGAGCTAACCGTACGCTTGGATGATTCCTTAATGAAAGATATATCTGTCATCATCATCAATGAACTCCTTATGATGCCAAGACTCTCCAGAACATGTAAAGTTGCTGTACTCTCTGATGATCCATATGATATCACCTGTGAATACAAGCCTGTCTTTTGAGTACTTAATTAAGTTAATATGAACTATCTGTTTCTTTTTAGTTTATGATGACATTTGAAATGTTGAACTTCGTAAGACATAAATCATATTTATGAGTCAAATCAGTATCATTCTATCGTAGCTTTCTTCTTAGTTTATGATGACATTGAAGTGTTGAGGTTTGTAAGAGAATTATATCTTACTTCAGTTATATAGTTACTCTTTTGTTTCTCCAGCATCTAAAAGACAAAACAAGAATTTGAGGAACATGAGAATTTTTAATTTTCAGAATAAATTACTTATTTTATTAGACCTCCAAGAAAACACCAAACATTGCCAAGAAGATCGATATAGAGAAGCTGGTTCCATGCATCAGGGACTCGAGGGAGGCACCAATGGCTACAGTCATTTAAGCTACTGCTTCTACCGGCATAGATCGATGGGTGACTGAGTCGTCACGTCTAGGAGACTCACTGGTTTAGCCATCCCTCGGATCACACATTTCACTATATCCTCACCTTGGTTAGTTGGTTTGAGTGAGGGTAATTTGATCCTTTCACTGGTTCCATCTCTCCCAAGCAACTCTTCCAGGTTCACCCCAATCAGTCCCACTTCAAATTAAGCATGAAAACACGATAAGTATCTCAATAAACTATTTACCTAACTATGATTATTAGAGAGATATAGATATAGAAAAAGATCTTTGCAATAGATAAATTATCAGAGTGACTCGTATTATCTCATATACACATATTAAGTAAAAAACTAATGCTAAGTACTAATTTAACAAATTCAATTATTTTCAGCAAATATATTAATATTTGAAATTTGTTACCCTGAATTATTCAAAAATCATAATGGTAATATATCTATTCTCGATTCTTTTCTAAAAATTAATTTTCTTGAATTTTTCAAATATATCGAAAATTGATGTTGATTAATAAATGTAACCTTCTAGTAAACATTTAAGGAAGTCAACAATTTATTACCAGTAAAATAATTAAAACTGAAAAAATCTTTTTAAAACAAAAATTGGTGTCATATTTTTGAATCGGGAAATATAGATATTCCCCCAAATAATAAAAGATTTCGAGCGAAAGACCTAATTTCCACTAATATGTATATATAAAAATGTATTTTGGTTCCTTGGATTTTGAGTTCATTCATTTATTCATTAGACTCCAATAGAGATGATTTGAAATCAGTTTGAAATAAAGAAGTTTAAAATCTTTGAAAGTTGAGTAATACTAATTTTTTTTTAAAAAAAAACTATATTTAAATCACTAATTGAATAATACTAGATTTTAAAATATAATTTAGAAACATCATTCAAATAACTGTGGATTGTGTTTAGATTTAAATTCTATTAAAATACACCACTGCATAATAATACCCCTGTATAACTGTATGAATATTTTTGTCTTATTAAATTTTGCAGCTAGATTAGATACAAGTTATATAATTAAATAAAAAATTATACGGACTAAATTATGTAGAGTCTTTAGAAATATAGTCTAATAGCCTTTTTGACCAAACTACAATCCAAAGTAAACCAAACAACTTTAGTAAACCAAACAAATGTCAGATAGGTAACTAGAAACAATATATCAGAAGTTTATACAAGAACAACCCCATCTCAAAAATGAGAAACTATTGTATGAGCAGCCTCGTCTTAAACTAGCTCTTTTTTCTTTCTTAACATTTGGTAACAGTTACATCATATAATCCTTAACTTCATTACATATGAGGATCAATTATCCGCAACATATGCGATTTTGATGAACAATTCCACGGATGATTCAACAATGATTTTTTCTCTGGAACACTTGGATCGACGAATGGTTCAGCACGTACAACATCCTCGATGGACTTATCCACTCCGCAGCAGACAACCACAACAAACAACTCTGTCTGTAGTACTTTGAAACCTCCGATAAATTTGCAAAAAATTGTGTTGCATGAGTTTCAAACTCTTAATCTGGGTGTAGAAACCTTTAAACCTTAACTAGTTTTTGTTTAAAAAACTATTAATGGCATATTAAATATGTAATAAACTAATTTTGAAAGTTAGTTATATATGGTTTTTGAATTTATAAATTTAACAGTACATATAAAAATGTAAAGTTTTATATCATTATTTATGTATTAATTTTTTAAAATTTTGTAAAACTTTTATATTCTTAAATTCATTCGACCACTCTGCTTACACATGTTATTAAACACCCATGTGTACGAGTATCTCATGATTTTGAGAACTCCATCAATATTATTAGTACTTTATCTTTGTTTCTTTTCATAACTCCCTCAATTTGTTTTAAGAACTCTCTCATATTGGTGATAAAATTACTCTACCACATCATCAGTTCATTCCTAGATTTTCTAATTTATAATAACTAGAATAGTTATCTCATACTTGAATCCATTAAAGATTAAGATAAACATCTAATTAATTTATTTGGATGTAAAAACAATTTTTAATATAATTATCTCTATTTACAAATCTTATTGTTAAAAATTAAATTTAGTGATTATCCATTGTTTATTGAAAATCTGTACAAATCCCAGTGGGAGACAATGAATTTAGTGATAAGAACTAAGAAATTAATGATTATTTATAGAAAATGATTTTTTCAATAGAGAAATGCTCAAGGTGAGTCATATTATCTTATATACACATATTAAGTAAAAAACTAATGTCATCTAGAAATATATACATTTTTGAAACTAAGAAATTTAAGACTAAAGACTTTTCTAGACTTATTTATGAAAATTGAATTATTTCCACTAAAAAAAAATAAGATTTGAAATGTGTTACCCTTAATTAGTCAAATCCATAATGGTAATATCTATATTCTCAATTTTGTTTCTAGAACATAATTTTCTTGATTTTTTCACATATCTCAAAAATTGATGTTTATTAATAAATGCATAAACTTCTTGTAAACTTTTTAGGAAGTCAACAATTTATTACCAGTAAAATGATTAAAACTGAAACAGAAATGTATTAAACGGAAATTTGTGTCATATCTTGAACCGAGAAATATAGATATTCCTCTGAATAATACAATTTCGCGCGAAAGACCTAGTTTCCACTAGTATATATATAAACATGTATTTTGGTAACACAAATATCAATCATATGAGAAATGTTGAACGTGTAGACAAAACTCCACGACAATCCTTCTTACCTCTATCGCCAATCTTCAGAAGCCATTGCTTGATCTCCTCTGCGTTCATGTATAAAGATGGAGTGAAACTTGTTTCTTCCACCAACCAACCGGGTGAAATTGATAGGATAAGCCATCTACCAGATTGCTTGATATTCCAGATACTCTTGAATCTTCCAACCAAAGATGTGGTTAAAACAAGTGCGTTATCCACCAGATGGAACCATATCTGGAAACACGTTCCTGGTTTGGACTTGGAATACAATGATTTTCCAGAGCATGCCTCATTCGTGAGATTTATTTGATAGCTTTCTGAGTTTCAGTAAAGGCTCGTGCTTAAAGATGTTTAGGTTAAACTACGATTATTTTGAGGCTGATGAGCCTGAAACTGGCCTTGTCAGGCGCTGGCTCGACTCTGTTTCTAGGTTCAAAGTTGAAAGTCTCAATGTTACTGACTATTCAGCGCAAAGTTGGGAACTCGCGATAGCTCCAACACTCTACACTTGTAGAAGCTTGGTATCCTTGGAGCTGGTTGCACTAATCTTGCCTAGTCCCCAGCTAGTTTCTTTACCTTCTCTCAGAGACATAAATTTAATCGTGTTAAGTTTACCGACAAATGGACATCAGAAAAGCTCATCTTACAATGCCCAGCTCTCGAATATTACATAGTGAGAGGGGTTTCGGTGATGATATAACATTGTTACGTGTGCGTTCTAAGTCTCTGTTGACCTTCGTTCATATTGAGGACACTGAAGAGCATATTGATGGTGAACATATACTTGAAATTGATGCTCCCATGCTTGAGTATATGAAGCTCAGAGACGCTCAAACTGCGAGATTCAAACTAGAGAATACGACTTTCCTTGTAAAAGTGCATATAAATACTGCGTTTAACTTGACTCCCGAAAAGAGGTTCTGTCCAAATGATGTACAAATGAGAAATATGATTGGTAATTTTCTCCTTGCAATCTCTAGGGTTGAAAATATGGTCATTGCCTCGTGTACTCTCGAGGTAACCTATGTTGAAGTCCTATCTTAATTCTGAAGTTTATATTCTAGGTAGGGCCGGTCATGAGATTTTGGAAGTTTTAAACTGTTTATAAAAAATTCTAGTAAAATATATGAAGTAAACCATCACACCTAACATTCTTTCCTGATAATTTTGTTGTTGTAGGTCATCTATGATTACTCAAGATATGAACAGCTACCAGTATTTCGTAACCTATCTTCTTTACATGTCAAATTAGACGGCTACGTGTTGGAAATGTTGCCAGTCTTTATTGAGAGCTGCCCAAATCTAAATCTCTTGTCCTGGTGAGTTATATTATCTAGATGATAACATAACCGATGCTAATTAAAGGGTGAATAAAGTATCTTATGTTGGAACATGTGTTTCTTCCACTCGGCTGTATTTGTACGTGCAGGGATCTATTCAAAATCACGTCAAGATGGGAATAGCTGTTTTTCCTAGACGTGCACGTGTCCAGCCATCTCTCGAGTACACTGAGATAAAAAGGCCATTTAAAGGGGATACGTTGGAGATGAAACTAGTTGCTTACTTACTTGTGACCTCACCAAACCTCAAGAAACTAACCTTACGCTTGGATGATTCCTTAAAGAAAGATAAATCTGTCATCTTCAACGAACTCCGTATGATGCCAAGACTCTCTAGAACTTGTAAAGTTGTCGTGCTCTCTGATGATCCATACCAATGAATCAGCATACAAGTTTGTCTGTTTGAGTACTTAATTAAGTTAATATGAACTATTTGTTTCTTCTTAGTTTATGATGACATTTGAAGTGTTGAATTTCATAAGACATTAATCATATTTATGAGTCAAATCAGTATAATTCCATCGTGCTTTCTTCTTAGTTTATGATGACATTGAAGGGTTGAAGTTTGTAAGAAAATTATATTATCTAAACTATATTAAAAGGAGCATATGAAGAGCAGTTAGCCTATCCACGTCAGCAAAATAAATCCTCCAATCAGAGACTCTGTTTAAAACACATCATACTGGCTTTTCGAATGGGCTCTGACCACACTTTCGTATGGGTTTTTTGTGATTTATTTTGGGCTCAGGTTATTATTTAGCCCATCTCATCAAACAAATCTA
>CAKOAT010216265.1:644306-680276 GCA_932364175.1 Eruca vesicaria subsp. sativa | reverse complement strand
AACACACAAAATATCATAGTAGAAGAATAACTTCAAATCTAACAAGACAAAAATGTCAACAAAAAAACTATCTTCATGTTTTTAGCGAGAATTTTGGTTCATGTTTGCAGACCTATATTCATAAAAATATATTCAAAAAAATTGGAATAAAATTATAATGCATAATCCGCGCGTAGCGCGGATAAAGAATCTAGTTATACTTAAATTATATATATTTTGTTTCTGCAGCATCCAGTAGATTAAAACAAGAATTAGAAACATGAGAACTCTTATTTTTCAGAAAATAAATAAATTACTTATTTTATCAGACCTCCAAGAAAACACTAAACATTGCCAAGAAGATTGGTATAGAGAAGCTGGTTCCATGCATCAGGGACTCCAGGGAGGCACCAATGGCTACAGTCATTTAAGCTACTGCCTCCACCGGCATAGATCGACGGGTGACTATCTTTTCTCAGCTCCGTCATAGCCGTCACGTCTAGGAGACTCACCGGTTTAGCCATCCCTCGGATCACACTTTTCACTATATTCTCACCTTGGTTTGAGTGAGGGTAATTTGATCCATTCACTGGTTCCGTCTCTCCCAAGCAACTCTTCCCAGGTTCACCCCATTCAGTCCCACTTCAAATTAAGCATAGAAAAAAACAATAAGTATCTCAATAAAATAATTAGTTAACCATGATTTTTTGAGAGATAGCGATATAGACTAACTCTGCATGAACAGGAGAAACGCCTTGATAGAAAACCCTAGTTTTTGAAGGATCAATGTTTTCATCAACCCACTTAGCCCAAGTTTTTAAAGCAATCTTGAAAGCTTTCATTCTATCCATCTCTTTCACTACCTTGTCTCCCACTTGAAAATAGTTCCATCTACATCATTTAATCATCATTAGGTTAAGATAAATGATATGATTAGTTGAGTTCATGTAGATCATCATAATTAGTTAGTATTTACGTCTTAGCACGACCAGTGTGACTCCACCAGTGGAAAGTGTTGAAAATGACAACATCTGAACCCAACCATAGATTTCCGGTACTGATAGAATCTAGTTTCAATATCCGTCCTCCTGTTTTGTCCATTACCAAATCCACCAGGAACCCATTCTTCAGAAAATTTACAGATATTCCATATTCCTATAAGAATAAAGTATGAAATAATGAATTAATCGTTCTAGTTAACAGAATCCAATAACCAGGAATGAACCGGTTGAGTTACGTACCGGAATGGTGAACGTAGAGAGGAACTTATCGAGCTTGAAGTTATAGCTAGCGTTGGGAACGGCTGCGTGAAGCATGCAACTTAGCGATAACCACATATTTTTGCTCAGTGAATCTCCCACAAACAGTATTTTCTTTCCCTTGAATCTCGTCAAGAAATCTAGTCCGTTGAATCTACCACGTAATATTACATCAAATACCCAAACGTAAATCATGTTTCATGCATATAAAGTTTACATGGAATTCACAAAAAAAGAAAACAATCTACTTAACTATAAATCAGTTCTAAAAACGTTAAAAAAGAACATAAATGTCATTTTAGCCGGCAAATCTATTTTAAACAAAACGATTTTTTCTAAGACGATTTTCATTGACAGTGTCTAAACGTCTATGTAATCAACAGTCTCTTATAAACCGCATAATTACCGTCTATTGATTTTTTTTTATAAATTAAAAGTATTATTTTAAGGTATAAGTGAAAGTGATAATCACCTTGGGATGTCGCATCCGGTCGGTTTCCACCGGTAGTGGAGGTACTTCTTGTCCGGCCGACCAAACTTCTGGCAATCTAGTCCGATGAACGGACAAGTCGATGTTCCATAAAGAGGACTAGAAGAGTTGTCATAAATCCAATTCCCTTGGTAAATGTTGCACTTCGATGCCCCATTTACGTTGTGATTAGCATTAGCTTTTACATTACGATCTGATAAATCAACAAGAAAAACAAGAAGAAGGAGAAGTATGACCTGATGGAATTCCATTTTCTTTTCGTCTTCCTTTTTTATTAGAAGAGACGATGTAACATGATACTAGTAACGTATAGTATACTTAACAATTTATAGACATTAGTGCTCGTACGCGCATGATTGATACGGCTACGACATAAATAGTCAAATATCTATTATTGTGGGTAAGTAAAAACCTTTTGCTGAATACTTTATGCTCAAGAATTTAAAATTAAAAAAATGAAATATACGAGATTTATTGCCTACAGGGGAAGATCAGACCCAGCCCAAAGATAAATTATCATTATTTATTTATTGGTAAAATAGTAAATATTTCATATATAATATTATCATAAAAATTAAGATAGGACATAGAATTTATTTATTTATAATTAATAGAGATATGTTTATATTTATAATATATAAATATATAGATTATGTTATGTTTTTCTATAATAATGATATGTGTAATTATATAAATTATATTATATTTTAAATGTGAAATATTGTTCTTTAAAAAGTTAAAAATATTTAATCATAATTTTATTTTTAAAGATATATATTTGTTTTTTGATTATAAACCTTATTTTATATTATTACATTAAAATAAACAAATTATGTATATTTATTATTTAATTTTATATATTCTAATTACAAATGTTCTACCACAAACTTCATATGCTGAGCCAAAAACAATTGGATAGCATTAACATCATGTAAATGATTTTCTAAATGCTAATATAATAAATGTTGATTGGATGGATGATAAGGAGAATAATGATTAGTAGGTAATAATCTGTGCCTTGCGCGAAGAAGATACTAAGTCTGTTTAGTCAGGATATCGGTTCGATTTCAGATTGTTTTTTGTTTTGCTTTTTAATCTCCTAAAATATAACTATTATTCTTAATGCATATTTATTTTCTTTTTGTTCGGTTAAAATGTTTGATGTTTTTTTATTTTTCGGGGATAACCAAAAATTATTATTATTTGTTTGATTTCATGTTATATAAATTTTAGACACTCATGATGTTGAACCAATAGTTTCCTATTATAATTTTTAAAGGCATGAAAATCATATCAAATCTAAATAATAGTTGAAGAAAAGAAAATAAAATTATTATGATATATCATTTCACTATAATTTTATTGATGGTGAAAAGAAACATTACAAAAATATTTCAACTTCCAAGAGAATTAGAAACCTTACTTATGGTTAATAGTTAGTTATATAGTGGCTTACGTCAATGTGTACATATATGTGTATGTCAAAGTATATAAATATGGTGATAAATATATGAAGATATCGCTTAATTAACATTAAAAAAAATATTTTTTGTTCAAAATAACACATGATAGTGAAATTTTAAAAAATTAAATAAAATAAAATAATATAGAATTTTTAGTAAATTTTGTTCAAAATAACACATAATAGTGAATTTTAAAAAAAAAAATCTAGAAATTAGTAATTTTTCATATAAAAAATCAAAATTTATCTGTAAATAATAAAATAATATATATATTATAATGTGATCTCTTCACTCGGTATATGAATTCTGTATTTATCGATTTTTTGAATTTTTTCCTTTCAAAACTTTTCTAATTTCTGATTTTTTCTGTTAATTTGATTTTGTTTCTAATTTTTAGTCTGATATGAAAACTTTGTAAAACAATTATTGGCTAAACATGTGTTTCACCTTAGTTTCATTAATTTATAGCCAATTACAACTATTTGTTATGTTCGTGTATAGAAGCCTCAACCATGGTCAACTTTGGCAAGATACGAAACTTTTAATTTCTATAACTATTATCTCAATATTTTAGTTGATGTGAATATTAATGATTTTGTATTTTTTTGAATAATGATATAATTCATTAGTTTTATAGAGAGAAATTTAATTCACTAATACAAATGTTAAAAATGTAGGAAAAAAATGAATTAATTAAAAATTAGTATATAAACATATTAAATATGAATTGAAAAACTTATGTGTGAACGCATTATTTATCAAATGATTGTGAGGTTGATACGTCATCATCTTAAAGTTAAAACTCTTGTAAAATTGACACATATCAATTATTATGTAAACGCATTTATTATAATGATTTTTTTTAATATATATAAGGGATGTTAATGTTTTGCCAGTCAAACTTAGTTAACGAAAGGAATTGTAAATTGTATAGTCGAAACTTAATTTCAAACTATTAGAGTCTTTCAGATAAACTTAAATCTAGGATGGATTGGGACAACAGCTAAACAAACTTCCATTGAAGGTATATAATATCTTTTCATATGATTAATTGGGAATTTTAACTTACTTAAGGGTATTTTCAATCATGATACAGAATTTGATGTTGAAATTACACCAAATTTGGTGTTTTGGTATAAAATATTTTGGTTATTTCCAATCATGACATCAAATATTACACCAAAAATAATATTATATATTATTTGAAATTTTTAGTTTTAATATTTTGATATATTTATTATTCGTAATTGATAAATAATTATTTATCACACTTACCTATAATAATTATTGTTTTTTAATTTTTATGTTAATAAAATTTATACTTTTTTGGGTTTAAAAATATTATATTTTTTATTTTTTAATATATGATACTATATTATATTAAAATGTACAAACTAATAATTATAAAACCACATAACAGAATAATATATTTATTTTAATACTTTTTATTAAATAGTAATACAAGTTTAACTATATTATAAAATATTATAAAAACTAAAAAAGGTTATTTTAATATTTGGTAAATTTAATAGTATTACATAAAATTTTAATTATTTGTTGTTAAATCTAACTTAACAATAATTTAATATTATGAGTTGTTCATACTGATTAAACTTAATTAAATAGAGATTATAATCGATATTTCAAAATAAAAATATTTAAAAATATAACATATAAAAGTCCTTTGATATATTTTAAAAAAAATAAAATAAATGAGAAAAATAAATTATTTATTTTAAAAAATAAAATGATAATAATCAATTATTGATTTTTTAAAATAAAAATGTTTTCAGTTCTATAAAAATAATTAAAAATACAAATAATACAATATATATATATAATTACAAATTTGAACTAATTAATAATACTAATTGAACTAATTAATAATACTAATTGAACTATATTATTAAATGAAACATAATAAAATATACATATTAAGTATTCACCAAATTTGGTGTAACACTATTCACTCTACACCAAATTTGGTGGGCAATCTACACCAAATGTGGTGGGATTGCGTAATTTTTGTTGTCCAATAGGAGAAAACTTTTTGGTGTTTTTGGTATTCCATTAGAATTGGCCTTAGAGAAACTGTTAAAACCGTAGAGCATTATTGTTGAAACTAGATGCATAGTCTCCGCGCAAGCGCTGGGGTTGGATACGTTGTTGATGTGTTGTGTAGTTTTGTGTATGAGACTTTGCTGTTTTTTTTAAACATTTATTTATCTGGATTATCTATAATGGTGATGAATGAAACATTAGAAGTCACACAACTTGATTAGTCTGATAAAAGAATAAACATCGAATTTATATGGCTTGATATTTTCATATTTTATCTTCGTAGTGATTTTATCGAGCATTCCCTTTATTAGTGATTTTATTGAGCATTATTGTTATTAGTGCTTTCATGTAAAAAAATAATTTAATGGAGACAAGACAAAAAAATGACATGTGTTTATAAGTGTAATTTTCCTTCTGAAATTATGTTGTATATATATATATATTTTTTTAATTGTGATGTATATGAGATTTATGGCCGATCTGAATGGTTTTGGATAAATATTTATTATTGAAATATATGTTTTTATTTTATTTGATGATTATAACTGAATTGAAATGATATTGGAGGTTAGAACATGATAACCTTTCTTATAAATGTATCTAAGATGGTCTCATAAAGTTTCAAATTCTTAAGTTTCAAATTAAAAAAAAAAAAATTACATGCAAGCACTGTGTTTCGAATCTGCGCAATCGCGTACCAACTTCTTGTCACCGACTTACACCACTGGACCATTTCATCACTTATCAATAACATTCAGTTTTACAAAATTTTATATGTTTGTTTTCCCTAATAATACACACGGGGCCCATAAACTTGCTGACGTGGATACGCTGAGGAGCTTTGAAAAGTGTACTATTATTATATAAATTTTTTTCATAGTTATCTCAGAAGATAAGATAATAAAGTAAAAATAAAGTCTTAGGTATGATGGTTGCACGTGATAACAATCCATTTCGTTTTGTTTCCCATCCCAGTCTTTCATGAAACTTCAAGTTTACTTATTTTATTAGGTCTGAGTTCTTCGCTATCTTCCTAGTAGTTCATATATGAGTTATAGCCATTTCATTTCTTTTCGTTGTTATGATATTTCATACACAAGGGGGTTACAAAAGGCAGTGATAGGAAACAATCACAAGGGTCATTAGTTTAACAAATAAATGAATATGTAAAGCTGTGTTTCACTTTGAGCCTTATACATATGGAGAAATAAATTAAATATAAATTGAGGGCACATATTGAGAATGGTTTGGTTGGACTGGTTTTTCACTTACCTGGTACTTGAGTTTCCAAGAGTAAGCTCGAGGTCATCCGAGACGCTCTCTTCGTGTATCCTCTCACCTTCCCATGCTTTCACTAGCCCGTTTGTGTTACTCCCAAACGCAAACTCTGGAGGAGCCACAGCTTCAGACATTGGAACATCTGATGTCTGATCAGCAGTACCAGGAGTAATAGCCGGTGAACAAGTCCCGCTTTGACCTGGTGTCCACATTCTTGATCCACCTCCAAAAGGGTTTTGTGAGACGAGGCTGAACGTTGGAGAAGCGGGAACGCTTCTGAGTTGAATCCCTGAGAACCATTCAGAGTCAGGGACGGTCTGCCTCGTGGGACTGGGTGGTGTTGAAGAGACAAAGAAGGGGTTCATTGTCGGAGTACGAGCTGTGGGAGAGCTTAAAGGAGGGGTAACAGGAGCGCTTCTGGAGCCTCCAGGGATGTAGAGGTAATTAGGGAGTCTTGATGATGGTGAAGCTGATGAGGATGATGTTGTTGAGAGGTGTTTTAGCCATGGCATGAGTGATTGTCCATCTCCAAAAGTGATATTAGCGAAAGAAGAGGAAGATGGGCTCATGAAGTTTGAGGAGCCTGGACTAGGGTTGTAAGAAGCGCAAGGGCTTGGCTGATATGAGGAGCAAGGGCTCGCGGTTGCTGAACCACCACCTATGTCAATACGCTCTATTGGCCTACTAGATCCCTGAAAAAAAAAGACAAAACAAACTAATTAGAAAGAGATTATAAAGTTAATTAATGTGTTACATGTATTAATGATATATAAGGCCTAGAAATGAACTGAACTAGTTTCGGTTGTGTCAGTGTCAAAACTTAAAACAGCAAGTTAATTGCTTTCCACGTCAGCTAGGTCTAAAGAGTTAAGTACATAGACTTGAGCCAAGGAGGCACCTGACCCGACAGATTATCATTGGACTAGAATTCTTGAAACTTGAACATAGACTTGAGACAGTAAAGCAAAAGTGCTCACATGCTTTTCCAAGAAAATCTACAGCTCAAAACAGTACATTTTGAACTCTGTGCAGTGACATTTTTTTTATCACTTTTTTTATATAGAGATCTATGCTACTCTGCTTTTCTCTTTATTTGGTGGGTATCATCTGAGAATAAGACCTAGCAAAAAAGTGAATCATACAGTGAAAGAGATATAGAGAGAATCTACTTTTAGATAAACGCATTATAAAAAGTCACACAGAAAGAATCAAAACGTTTGACTAAACGCTCCTCTAACGCTAACTTGTGCACATGTACACGTTAGCAAATCTACGACCGATCACGGCGCATGTTAAGAAACTCAAAAAATGTTCCGACAAGACAAAAGTAAGATCCAAACCTTGCGGTAAGTAGTGCCATCTGGTTCGACGATCCAACCAGCCTCATTGCAAAGTGCTTTAAGCACTTCGTTGTTGTCACAATGCTTGGGAAGCTCGTAGTTCCCGTACATTCTCAACCCGGTGAAGATCTTCGCCGCGATTGCTCTCCGCCGTCTCTCTCTCCTCTTGTTGTTTTCCCTCTCCCTCCACGTCGGCATTCTCGTCCCTGACGTCATCACTCTGTTTCTTAGCAGATCAAAGAGACAATTCTCTACTCAGATCTTGCAAGAAAATATCAAAGACCTTAGTAGAACAAACAGATCGATACTTGTGTGCCTAAACTATCTCTGATAACCCAAAATTTCAAGAAGCTTAAGATAATCAAGAACGCTCGTGCTAGAGAAGAAGAGGTTAAATGCATTCATATTGATATAGGCATATTAGCTAAATGGCTACCCAATTTACCCAAGATTTGACCTTATATTTACGAAAATTACCACTACATGATTTCACGTAGGGACCTAGCACGTGGGAGCATATATCTCAATTCTCAACACGCGACTATGCCGTGATTTTTACCAAATTGCCACACGTGGAGCCGCGTTACCACGTGCGAGAGCTAACTTTTACACTCAGAATGTGACCTGATTCACGAAAACGCCACGATACCGTTTCGGAAGTTTCCTTTTTCACGTGATGGTGCGTCCCCCGGCCTGCTCATAATAATGTTGTTATTTTTTACATATTCGTAGGAACGACTCGGTGGCTCAATAGCCTCACGTGGCCGCCGCATTTGTGTGTCTCTTATCAGAACCTTCTCTCTCTGTTCAGACTGGTCGTTTTCGTTTCAAAGCTGTTTCTGTCCAGTATCAATGATTCAGCATAGAGACATAGAACTTGCCAGATCATCGGCGTTACAGATAACACCAAATAACGGTCTTTCTACAATTTTATAAAACTGGTTAATCATATAGATACTGAGATTTCATGGAATTGCAACTTCATTTGTAAAAACTCCATTTTCACTTATGAAAGCCTTTTCACCAAAAAAAAAACTCAATTTTCACTTAACGTTCATTAATTCTTTTACAAGAAAATATAAAATTTCTAATGCAGAATAAAACGAATGATTAGTGGAATTTTTTTTAAAGAATATCTTTAGCATGATTTACGTAAAACCATCAAACGATCGATTTTCATAAAACGGTTTAAGATATGTACCGTCAAACCATCAAACCATCAAACGATCGATTTTCATAAAACGGTCTAAAATAGAGGAAGTTGTAATTATGTATAAAATATTTTTCGTGATATGTAAGTAATATATAGGTGTTAAAATTTATTACATTTTTCCAAAAAAAAAAATATTTTTACATTTTTCATTCTTATTTTAAGAGGTTCCTCATTTTGGGCCCATTCTCTACATGCCCTAATCTAGTGCTACATGGCCATACTCTTGGCCCATCACGTTACACTGATTCTGCATGAAATGGTTTGTATGAAATCGTAGAAGAGCAGAAGCCAAAGTAGCCGTCATGATTACATCTCTTTTAGGGTTTTAACAATCGGTGTCTTCTGCCATGAACGTCTCGGAGTAAAAAGACCTTGGTCCCATCGACACGCAAGCCAACAAACGATCCAAGACCATTACTGAACGCGAAGAAAGCCCATGTCTGATCTAATCATAGAGATACTCTTGAGACTTCCATCTAAGTCTATAGCGAGATGTCGCTGCGTGACGAAACGATGGGCTTCCCTTCTCTGCCTCCCTTACTTCACGGAGCTGTTCTTGATCAAATCTTTTACTCGCCCACGGCTCTTGTTTGCCTACGAGATAGACGGTCATGTTCTCTTCTTCTCATCACCTCAGCCTCTAACTCTATACGAGAACTCGTCTCTTTTAACGACCAGTCACTGTCGTGTGAAAGTTCCATATTAGAATCATAGGCATGGCCGATCCGGAGCACAAGCGAGGTAAGCAACCATTTAGGACATCATGATTTTAAATGAAAATTTTAATTACATATATGACACTAAAAGAAATTTACATGAATAATAAGGGCATACAATTTAAATTGAACTTAGAGCATCAAGAAAAAAAATGAAAATGTTGGACCAGCACTGATCATAGGTTTCGTTATCCATGTGGTGTAAGGTTTAATTGTATCAAAAGTTTGGTGTTTCTCAGAGTTGAGCGTGTTTTAAAGGGATATGGACATGTGTCGGCGATATGTAACCCTAGTACAGGAAAAGCCTTGGTGTTGCCCAAAGTGAAGACAAGAAGGAATTCCTGTTGAGAAACAGTACAAGGTCTTGTCCATGACTTGGTTGTTTTATGGAAGACAATGGTTGGTCTCTGAGGAGCATCAAGTCCTGACACTAGGAAGCAAAGAACCTTCATGGAGAAAGATTGAATCCATACCGGCCTATACTCTTAATTACGAAAACAACCATGTATGCATCGATGGTGTTGTGTATTATCCAGCGCAGCGGTCTACAGGAGGGAACTTCATTATGGTCTGTTTCGATGTTCGGTCGGAGAAGTTTAGTTTTGTTAAAGACAGTTACACTCAGCTGTTTCAATGTGCAGTTTTGATAAACTATAATGGTAAGTTAGCTTCGGTTTGGGCTGATCAAGAAACTATTAGTGGAAGCTGTAGAAATATTAGGTTGCGAGTTATTGAAAATGCTGAGAAGGAGGAATGGTCGAAGCATATATACATGTTTCCTATTGTGTGGAGGAACATGGTTGAAGACACATTAGTACGCATTGTTGGAGTGACTAGGACAAATGAGGTTGTCTTTTCGTCAACACTTCTTCAGTGTCTTTTTTACTTCAATCTTGAGAGGTACACAGTCGTAAGAGTTGGGATCCAAGGAATGGAAGCGGTGAAGGATCCTCATATGTTCGTGTTTCAAGATCATGTAGAGGATGTGAAGCTTATGGATGTGTTTTAGTTAAAAGATCCTTTTTTTTTTCTTAATCTTATTGGTGAGACTATTTTCAATCTGTGATCTATTTGACTTATATATTCATTCCTTTGTGATTGGTGTCATCATTTAACTTGTTACTTGTATCACACACTATCTTCTTTCTTCTTAATTTGTGTTTGTTTCTGTCTCCTCCCATGCATTCCCATACTACCTCTATACTATACATGCAGCCAAAAGAGGATTGTATAAGTAAGAGACATTATTGACATTCCAATAATAGACATTGACATGATCATAAAACACACAGAGCTTCCATGCAACAAACTTGTACAAACACATTGTTTCATATATATGGCTGCTGGCTCCATTAGAACACTGTAGGCTGTAGCAGATGTTTTTATTACTATTATTTTTTTTCTAACCGTTTAACTTTTTTGGTATTGTAACTAAGAGCAATTTAAACCTCATTCTATTTCTCATCATAAAATTGAATTTGGAGTAAAATGATCCAATGGTATTATATTTAAGAGAGCTTATGGCTCTGCTGGTTTCCTCTTATTCGCTGCTTACTTCGTTATCGTAAGTGCACACTTAACTTGGAGCCAAATTGAATGAAAATGTAGATGAATTTCTTAGCTTGCTTTTATCGGTTAGTGTAGGGATTGTGAATCAGGTTAGCTGCTTGATTCTTGGAGACGTTAGAGAATGATTCATCATCCTTGTGTAAGAGCTTTTGTAATATGCAATGTATAGTCTTTGTATATTGAAATTAGATCGTCTGGTCATGTCAACAATATGAGAGATTAGGGATTGTGAATAGGTATGCAATAATATTTCAGGGGACAGCTGCAACAAAGGTTAAAATGTCAGAAAAGGAAGCACAAGGCGTGGCCGAGAAGAAAAAAAGGGTAGAAGAGGACCACGCTGTGTGATTGGTTCAAGCGCTGCTGGTTGTGTCTGCTTTTCTTTCGATATATTTAGTGGGGGGACGAGCTTTTTCGCAGCTTTTACGGCTTGGTTTCGTTTCCAGTTTCTGCACTAAAGTGTCTGATACAGTCTCGACTCTCGAGCGACATAGGGAAAGCTTATGGAAAAGCTACGTGAGTATGCTACTGTTATGGCTTGTGATACTTTGAATAAGTAGCTAAGATTTAGGTCAGTTTTCTGTCGAAAAATGTATCAATGAACTTGCGATAGCATAGCATGAATCCAGTTAACTACTGAAATGTTCTGCATGCATCTAGTCCCATCAGTAACTAGTGCAAATTTGCAGGTATTTAGCCACAACATTTAAGATTGTACCAAGAGGAACCGAGAGAGCTATGAGTGTTGAAGGAACATTAGCATCATTTTTTTCTTGCCTCTGTTGGCTGTTTCCTGGGTCAGGTAATAGACGTTATTAAAATATTGTTGTTGAGGAATGTGAAAGTATCTATGTTATTTTGTTTCAAAAATGTTCCCTTTCTATATCTTCTTTATGTTGAGAAACACTGTATATAAATGACTTTCTTCCTGTTACAAAATAAAAAAAAAAAAAAAATGACTTTCTTTCATATGGTATCCAAAAACTTTAGAGTGAATTAGCTCAAAATCATATAAGAAGTAACAAATTAGGTAAATGCCTATGACACAAAAATTGTGGGGACTTGGAAATGACTCAACATAGAGAAAATGTCAAAATTAACTTTATGTCTATTAAAAAAAAATCATGGCAACCGGTGAAAGTAAGTCATAAACTAAATAAAATAAGACTAATTAAGAGAAGTCGTAATGATGGCTTTCTCTCTCTCTCATAAAACCATCTTGGCTGATTTTTATCTCTCGTGTGTCTGGTTTCTCTTCCGATGAACAAAAGCTTCCTTAATGTTGTTTCTTCTGGTGTTTTTTGAATCATTGGGCTTCCAATGATTTTTTAGAGTTTCTTTTTCCCAAATATTTTCGGGTTTTGACTGTTATTTTTTTTTTAGTTTCTCTGAATCAATCTCGCTTTTGTATTAAAAAAGGTTTCAATCGGATCAAAATATTAGATCGATTTGTTTCATCTTATCCTCTCTGTTAGGGTTCAATCATCTTCAAGCTCCTTTATATTTTGAAAGATGATTCGATTTGCATGCAAGGCTTTGATACTTTTGTTTGCTTTTATTTGTTTAATTAGATTGGTTCTGGGTTTGATGTTTCTGAAGCATTTTTTTTTTTCGCCTGTGCTGAATCAAGCTATTGTTGAATCCAGATTCTCTCTTCCGCGTTTTCCTCTCTCCGGTATGTTTCCGGTGGAATACCGATTAGACCGTCTGGCGACTGGTTATCATTGGGTAAGTCAAGCTAATTTAGCGACAAGTTAGCGTGTTTTTTTCGTGATGTGGGTTTATGTTAGCAAGTAAAAATCTAATTAAAAAAGTAATGAAGCGCTAAAAGATTGTTAAATAGATTTTCTAGACTTTTTAGCATGTATATCGGAGATTATTGCATATGCTAAAAAGGTTATTGACAAACTAAAGGAAACTTTGCACTGATCTAAAACAGAAAGTGTGTTAAAAACGAAGATTGTTAGTTATGTTCGCATTGAATAAATTATTGTAAGTTATACAGTTTAGTGACTGTGTAACACTTTTTCTGTGCAGGGATAGCGTCAACTGCTAACGGTCCGACTAGGCACATTACACAAGAGGAAGCGCCCCAAATTGTTTGGGATGTTGGGATGAAGGGAGTGGTTCCCTCAGACATGAGTGAGGGGTAGTCCGTGGTGGTTCGGAATTTGAGACATTGGTATCTTAAGTAGTGGCGGCTGCAAGGTTTCGGAGTCGGATCTTCTTCGGAAGCCGGCGTTTGTGGCCGTGGTGCACTCCGTAGTAGGCTTGGTCTTGACGGCGATGGGTGAAGGAGCAAGCGTGAACAATTTTGCTCCGTGTAGTTGCGGTTATAATTCTCTTCTTTTAACATTTAATATCCCTTTCTGTTGAAATAAAAACGAAGAAGAGGTGGTTCTCAGAAAGTTAACAATCTAGGAGTGGATAGATAAAAATATTATTAGATACACTTATTATATTAATAGCTGGCAATAACAATATTGTACCCTGTTAAGATTTTCATTAGCATGTTAATTATATTAAAGGTTGTTTTAACATTTGTATTTGTTTGTATGCTCTGTTTGTAGCATAATCCAGTATTGGGATGTAAGCAGTGCGATACGTATCAATAAGTTATATTTAAATAAAATCCTCTCTTCATATAATGTTGTAGTTATATGAGTAAACAAGCCTTTTACAAATTACAATAAATTAAAATTAGTTGTGTATTTAAATAACAGAGGAGTTCTTTAAGAAAGTATGAAGTAAATTTCTAAAAAATATTATTATCTAGAGAAAATCTCCAGACTTTAGCTAAACATAATATTGGTTATCAATAATAAAAGAGAAGTGCCGGTGAAGAATTGCATTCAGACCCCTTGAAATCAGTTGAGAAGAACAACAAAAAACCACGAGATCCAAACTCTGATGCTTACAGTCGACCACAAATTATGAAGCTAGCTTTGACTAGTAAACAGAAAGGAATGGGGACAAGAAGCTAGCTTTGACTAGTAAACATAAAGGAATGGGGACAAGTAATGGGTTTGAGAGAAGAAAAGACACATCCTTTGAAGGGAGTATCACAGAGGGTGAGTACTGAAATATGTTGATTAGGAGTAAAAAGCTGGTCGTATCTTTGTGTTTAAAGTTTTTTTTTGGTTTTTTGTAATAAAGTGTCTATTTGCAGGGTTTCATCTTCGTTGGTCGGCTACTTATTGTGTTAGCTAGTCGGTTAGTTTTTGTGAAGGCTAAAAAATTTAGTAGCAGTCTAATAGACCTTGAACAATAGCAGTATCTACTTTATCTTTTCTCAGTGGAAGTTTAGCAATGTCTCCGATCGTTTTGGTTTGCTAATTTCACTTGTAACTGTTGGTGTCATGAAGTGTCTGTTGCAGGTTTGCATCTTTGTTAGTAAGTTACTTGGTGTGTTAGCCTGATAGTTTGTTTTTGTTGAGGCTAAACATTTTAGTAATGGACTTGGATGATAGCAGTATGTTAATTTTTCATCGTGGCTGTTGAAAAGGGGAGTTTAGCAAGTGTTCTGGTCGTTTTTGGTTTGTTAACTCCACTTGTAACAAAGAATCATTTCAAAAAAAACTCCACTTGTAACAGTTAAATATATATCAAGCCCCTAGGGAGTAGAACATAGACATAGATAGACCCGAACTCCGATGAAACGGAAATTGCTAGGTTACATGAAAAAAAAACACACCTAAACGACAAATCTAAAGCGAAGAACGAAGGAGGCAGAGCCTCCACCTTCGACAGACACCGACAGCCAGCGAATCATGTTATCCGGGACATCACTACAGCGGAGTGTCCATGACAGCCAATAAAACCATTAACCGGTGTACCTTCAAAGCTAAGCCATCTCAGAGGGGGCATGCCATAACGCCATAGGCAAAAAGAATACCTGACTCCCAAACTCTTCCGCCGTTGATTGAGAAGGCTCTCCACCTTCTCACAAGTCTGAAGAACCATGTGCTCCTCTTACGAAAGAAATCGCCTCCGGAAGAACCGCCATCTTCATGGATAGATCCGCCGTCAAGCGAGCACCTTTCAACAATAGAAACAATTTTTTAGGGATCTTAATGACTGACTTGCGGAATCAGCTGTACGCTCCACCTTCCTCAAACAGAGCCTCCGTCTACAACTGACGAGCCATCAGAACCCTTGAAGCTTTTCTAGAAATCTGCCGCACCACCCAAACGAATCAAAAAGAGAAATTGAGTCAGTTTTGATATTCTAAATTAAGGAGCAAATAGGGAAATTTTGATATATAAAAATCTCAACTTGCCGACACAAAAGTTTGAGGTTGCGTGTAGTATTGAATTATCAGAATATTAAAAAAAATAAAAAAGTAAACCAGATTACAGGAATAACAGGTAACCGGTTGTTGATGATCATACTTGATGAGGGCTAGAATTGTAAACCTCTTACCTTCTGACAGCCTCGAAAATGCAAATAGGGCATTCACCTAATTATCATATAAGTCTTGTGTGTACCATGCAAATACTCAAAACTTTATTGACTATATACCTCAGTAACTTCAGTAAATGTAAATAAATAAATAATTTTCTGAAACTTTAAGCAATAACATAACAAGAGTTGGATGACAAGAAGAGGAGTGGTGAGTCTTTTGAACACATTCCTTCTTGTCTCTTTTTTCTTTCTGACAAGTGCTTCTGTATAATGTTTTTTGCGTTACATAAAGAAATGTTTCTGGTGACTAGTTTTAATGTAAAAGCCTCTAGAGAGATAATCATAAGCATTGATTGTGATGTAAGGGAAGACTAGATTGAACCATTACTTCAGAGCTGCAGTTGTTAGAACCGTCTCCACCGCTGCCGTTTCTCACAACTCTGCTTAGGGGATGAACCGGTGTTATGAGTTGCAGAGGATATGTCCGGAACAAACACTGATTGATGGTTAAAATGTATAGGCCAGTGTAGACCAGAAGCTGTTGGTGGTGAATGAATCTGTGGAACCGCCCATGTTGTCTCACCTCCCACACAGTTACTATTATCTTCTCCATCTTCTTCCCCCGACCGCATCATCGAAGAACTGTCTGAATCTCCTGTTCTACTAGTATCCGCCTGCAAAGAAAAAAGATGAATCAATAAGACCAATCTTTACTTGTTAACACACACTCTATAAACTAACTGATTACCTTAGATGATCCATTGTTCTCCATGTATTCATAGCTCTGATCAAAGTCGGTTAATCCGAAAATCTCATCTATTTGCCACTGAGGAATGCTTCCATGAGCTGATCCACTGCTTGCCAAAGGAAGCTTTGTAGTAATGTGATCACTGACTTTGGTTTCAGGTAAACCCATCTGATGATGATTATCAAAGTCCATCTTCTGAGGCTCAGATGCAGGCAAGTTAAATGGTTTTGTCGCCTTGGTTTTATCATCATCATTGGATGGTGTAGAAGGACCTGTCTCCGTAGTAGATTCAAGACCAACTCTGATCCCAGTGAGAAGAAACCTCTGGTGAGCTGAAACATGAGGATTCACAGTGTGGATTGCTACATCACATTTCCTACATAGCAAAGCTCTATCTTGCAGACAAAAGAAGAATCCAGTAGCTTCCTGTCAAAAATACAAAATAAACTCTAAATAACTAAGAAACTGTTTCATGGAAAATACAATCATTGAATCAGTACATATCTCACAACGTATAATACCTAAAAAAAAGATTCGAATATTGAGATAAAAGAGAGATGAGTCAGACCTGACAAATGTCGCATTTGGGTATGGAAGAGGAAGAGACAGAGAGAGGGACTCTCTGGTGTTTTCCGGCGAGTTTGTTAGCGGCGTGAATTTTCTCATCGCATGCTAGACATAACGCAGCTTCATCTGCGCAACATAGCACCGCCGCTTCCGCCGTCTCGCACACGTTACACTGAATCTTCATCCTTTCTTTTATCTCCAGGTACCAAAATCTTGGAAACTATACAAAGTCTCAAGAAAACGAAACTTCTTCTCCTTTCCTAATTTTTTTGTTCGGTTGAGGATTACTGTCGGAGACTTCAGTTTTGTCTCCTCAAGGCTTTGTCTGAAAGGAGAATTTTTTGATAATATTTTCTAGTCAAACTGGATTTATTTATAATTTTTCTGACTAATAAAATTACAAATCTGTTCATTTGGATTCCAGATAAGTTATTTGGGGAAAATATCTTTAAATTCATAAAATAATAAATAGTGGCGGTAGGAAGATTTCTTTCTTTTTTTTTCTTTTGTCAACAGATTTCTTTCTAAAAAATAAATAAAGAGAATTGACAAAAAATAAAATAAAGAGAAAATAGAAAATATTTTTTCAGGCCGGTGAGTGAACAAGGGGAATACACGTTTAAGTGTCAGTAATTGAAGGAGACCATCTCTGCTGTGTCGAGCTGTAAATTAGCAAAGATTGTTCAGCTTTAGGTCCCAAAACCAAAGGCTGCTCCAAGCGTAACCAGTAATAGCTCATTTCTCCATCACTTAATTTCTTGAACTTCATGCTCAAAATATCTTTTGTTTGAAAATGATGACGGGGTCGATAATATCCAATCGTATCTATGTAAATTTAAGCTATTAAACCCAAAATTTGAGGATGAGAAGGGAAAATAAAATGTATTTAAATTAGGAGATATTTAAATGACATTGTTTATTTTCACAATTTTTTTAACAAGACAAATTATATAGGATGAAAGCGACACATCTTTTCGAAGTGGAATAATATCAATCTACCACTTCATTTTGACCACGTTTAGGAAGAATCTTTTTAATTTATTTCACTTATAAAAGTTTGTCCTGGTTCATGCATTCTAAAATCTACATAACAGCGAAATGTTCTGTTCAACAAATATCCCATCATATAATTATCAAGGTTATATTAATACACGTATGATTAACAGGAAGAGCATCAATCAATCATTAATAAGGTCCCATTTGAAAAAGATCTTACTCCAAAATACACAATTTGCACGGATAAAGAGAAAAATCTAGATGATATCGATATTATTTTCTCTTTATTCAAGAGGATCAGATGCATCCACGTTCTTGGTTCAAGAAAGATAGCTACTCCAATTAAACTTCTTCATGCATCAAAGGTTCAAGAATCAACGAATCTTTCGGACCAAAAGAACCTTTACCTCATCTATTGTACACAAGTGGTTCGAAAGTCTCTCT
The DNA here is from genome assembly GCA_932364175.1 of Eruca vesicaria subsp. sativa. Taxonomy (NCBI): domain Eukaryota; kingdom Viridiplantae; phylum Streptophyta; class Magnoliopsida; order Brassicales; family Brassicaceae; genus Eruca; species Eruca vesicaria. Next base: position 661,749 of record CAKOAT010216265.1, on the reverse strand, counting down.
CATTGTACCAACAACTCTTAACTCTGTGAACAAACCTACCAAATCTAGTATCTTGATCTGATCTTAACTAAAGCCTTGAGACAAGGAACGTCTGAAAAAATGAAGATGTTGAGCGACCTTATAGACCGTATGAGTGTTTAGAACACCCCCATCAATGAACTCGTTTTTGAGGTTTATCTTTTCAATTTTTTATTATTAAATTTTTTCTTTTCTATTTTGATTTTAAAAAAAAAATTAGACCAATCGCGGATTGTCATGTGTCGTGGAGTCCACACTACATTGATGAACTTTACGAGAGAGGTTCAGCGCAGAGAGCTTTAGGAGAGAGGGTCCATAGGTTTTTGTTATTCTATTTTTTTTTTTTTTGATTTTCGTGTGGACTTCTCTAGTAAACTTTGGGATGCTCTTATGAGGCTCTCTGCTTGAAAAAACGTCAACAGTTTTGGGCCAAACTAAAAGTCTACCTAACTGGTGTAAACGCAAATTCGGCCCAGCTAAAGTAACTCAGTTACCCATAACTATATTATGAAAATAATAAAATGAAGAAAAAATCAAGAAAACAATATGAAGAAATATTTATTCTTTCCCCGATTTGATAAGAATAAACTTTTTTTTTGATAAAAAAATTGATAAGACAAGAATAATCTGTTATATAATTTCGTAAACATGATAAACAAGAAACTATATGTAAAATATGTAAATTTTAAGGAATGAAGAATTCACTATATTCAATTTTGTCACTTACTTAGAACCATAGATTTCAAGTGTAGTACTTTTGCATAGGATTACTACTAGCTCTTGGTGTTAAAATCTATTTCTCCCCTTTCTTCCTCCACAAGTCACCAAACATCTGCATCCCTGAACCTTTCCTCTTCCCACTTCCTGACCCATCATCCCAATCATCATCAGCCATCCCCGGTTATCCCACAAACCTGCCTGCGAAATGCTTCTCCGTCGAACCACACCTCTCTGAGAACCGACCATTCATTTCAACTCCTCCAGACAGAACCGCAGCTGCAGCATCTGCTGCTTTCTTCCATTGCTCGGTTTGCACTTTCAGCTTCTAGACTCTATTTTGCTCCTTCCACGGATTCAAGCTTCTTCTTTAGCTGTGCCGTGTTTTCATTACTTTTTTCTACATAATAGACAAATATAGTTATGTAGTCCGAATACCAGTTAACATCCATGGGTTTCAAAAGCAAGAACATATTATTTCAACTCAATAGTTTTCTTCTTAGTGATTAAGGGCATCTGAATTTCAATTAGATTTTTCAACCAAAAAATGCTTAAATCCAAGCAACCTTCTTATATTGGAAAGATGTTTGTTTACACTAAAGTTGATTTGAATTACACCATAAAGAAGTACAAAGAACACAAAACAAGAAAAACAAAGCATTAACTGATAAATTCCATGTCATCATTACAGAAACTGCGGCAGCAAAGGGAGTATTTTTTTTGCATATAATAAGCTTTCCATGCAAGTCACCTCACAGGAGCAGACGCATAGCCTTTGTGTAATATGCAAGTGCCCAAAGAGGGAAAATGTTCCTATAGTTTGAATAATTGATCATCACATTCATCTTGAACACTCCCATTATTTCCTACATTGTTGTAGCATCTAGAGTTATTTCATATCTGATTGAACTCTAAAATGGAAAAAAAAAAGAAGAAAAGATTTGAAACTCACCTCTTGCGGGAAACCGCCATCATCCAACTGTGAATTGATCAACACTTTAGCTGCCCGATGAACAGGCAAAGGGTCTCTCTCCATCTGACCAGCCATAATTAGACTCATCATTGCTAGTCCTGTATTAACCAAATTGGTCTTGTTTCCTTCCAAAGGAGTGTATTCCTTGTTAGGGCAAGAAAGGTAACTCTCTCCCCAACCACCTTCACTGTTTTGTGTCTCTATAAGAAAATTAGCTGCTCTACCTCTACGGATAGCATCACCGTTATGGTAAGTCTTGCCTGCAGCCGCTAGACCTCTTACCGCGAAAAAAGTTCCATACGTGAAACATACACCCCAGTTTCCGTACCACGAACCATCCGGCCTTTGAAAGCTTTCTATGTATTTCACACCGTTCTTGATAAACTTTTCGACCTCTTCTCTTCTGTGATCCGGAAACTGTTTCAAGAACCTAGCCAACACTACTATGGCTGAACCCGTACATTCAACATACCTAAAAGAAGATTCATATATCATATAGTTTAAGGCATATAGTCAAAATCCTTTCTCCAGTACTAAAAAGAGAAAAAAAAATATGGTAAAAGATAGTACTCATGCTCGACGATTGTGTCTTCCATAAACTCCACCGGACTGAGCCACTGCATTTGATTTTTAAGTTAACTTAAGAAAAAAAATACACAAGAGAAAAAACAAAGTATACGTACTTCTAGCCAGTTACTCCCACGGGCTGGCTCCCACCCTGTTATGCCTCCATTTTTGCTCTGTTCATATATATTTGTAAGCATATTAATCACTAGGTTCATTATGCATGTGTTGATTTGGTTAACTATGTTACCTGAAAATAGAGAAGCAAATTAACAGCATCATAGAGCCTCTCTAAGTCCATTTTTTCACCAATATACTCCGAGGGCATGCTTCCAAAGACAAGACAGCACTAGACCAGCCAACCACGGTTTTATTTTTGAATATCCACAAAGTTAATAGTTACTTAATTCTAAAATTTGAAAATTATTTTGTTTAAGGTTGCATTCGTTGTGAAAAGTTTTTTTTAATTGAATAAAATTTAACATTTTTCAAATAATAATATATAATAATAGTTTCTTAATTAAGAACTAATCATTCAATTCAAACCTCTAAACTCTCAGCAGTACAATCCGAAACAGGCCATCCTTGGTCTTGGTCCGAAAATGTCCATCCTCCTTTTGCAAGGTCTCTGAACATTTTCCTATGATCACCGGGGGGATTTTGTGTAAGCTGAGATTTTTTCAGGTAATCGTATCCTTTAATGAACGTTGATCTAATGATTTCATCATCATCATCGACATCATGAGAAGCTACGATGACTTGGAGTGAGAGTGTTGTATCCCACAGTTGGCTACCAAAAGACTGCACCAAGTAGCATATTTAAAGGGAAAATAGCATAAAAAACCTTCGAAGTGGCACTCACTAACACTTTAAACCTTGAACTTATTTAACTAGCATATTGAACATTCAACTTGACATTTGTATCACAAAAAACCTTCAACTTGGCTTACTTGTTCATCAAGTTTAAATTGTGACTTGTTAACCTACAATAGTAGGTCACATGTTTTTTTTTGTTTTTTTAATTAATAAATACAACTAACAATAAAAAACTAAATAAAATTAGAAAATTACAGAAAAAAATCTAAAACTGAATTTAATAAAAACCAAAATATCTTCTTAAAATTTAATTTTTTAACGTGTAAGTTTTCAAAAATATTTGTTTTAAAGTACAGAAAAATTCAAAAATCTTAATTTAAAAAAAAAAAAATCAAAATATTTTCTTAAGAATTTACAAGTGTTTTATTCTTATTCTAAATGAAATTTATTGATATATGAGTGTATATTTTTTATAAACTATATCATTACTATTAAAAGGGAATGAGTCTTTAAAAATATATCTATGAAAGTTTTTAGACCTTTTTTTAATATTTTGGTCTTCCCTTTATTTTCTCTAACCATACGACATTATTATTAATGGTCATATTAATAGCAACTAAAGCAATTTTATTATCCCATAATTATATTATGTATCTTACTAAGAATTTAATACCTTAATAGATTTTTTTTATTTTGTTAATAAAAACGACAACTATATGATGATTTTGATATGAACATTTTAACTCTTAATACAACTTTTTCAATATCAAAGATAACCTCTAACTCAGATTTATTTGTATTTATTATTATTAACTAAACATTTAAAAATCTTATCAGGCAAATGCTTTAAAATGTTATTCAAAAATAAGTAGTGTGGATATACCACTATTAAAAGGAGCACTTTTCTTCATATCAGAATTAATAATAATGTTTTGTAAGTTTTAAACGTTTAATTTTATTGATATCTTTAACGATGATAATTTCTTATATAAAAATAACAATGATTTTGACACTATTGTCACTAGCGATATAACCAAATATGTTATTCTTAATAATGATATGACAAAGNATTTTATTGATATCTTTAACGATGATAATTTCTTATATAAAAATAACAATGATTTTGACACTATTGTCACTAGCGATATAACCAAATATGTTATTCTTAATAATGATATGACAAAGAGTGTTCAAGATAATGGTGATAATGTTTAAAATTATTTAATTTTTTGTGAGAAAATTTAATAATTTTAGATGATTTTTTTTTTAAGTTTCTTTTTTGCAAAATTTTCAATTTAAAAACTTTGAACTTTTATGAAAATATTTTTTATTTTTATTGAATTCAATTTTAGAATTTTTTCTTTGATTTTCAAATTTTATTTAGGTTTTTAATTGTTAATTGCAATTATTAATTAAATAAAACAAAAAAACAACATGTGACCTACTATTGTAGGTTAACAAGTCACAATTTTAACTTGACGAACAAGTAAGCCAAGTTGAAGGTTTTTTGTGATACAAATGTCAAGTTGAATGTTCAATATGCCAGTCAAATAAGTTCAAGGTTTAAAGTGCTAGGTAGTGTCACTTTGAAGGTTTTTAATGCTATTTTCCCCATATTTAAAATGTCAACATTTTCGAGACAGTTGGAATTGATTTGTGAATCCAATATATATTATTATATATACAGAATCCGAGTAAAACTTTCTGATTTTTAAATCTAATATATTGATTTTGATTTACAAATCCAGAAGTTCTCCTAAAGATTGTGTCTTTGTATTTTTAACGAATAAATCTATTTAAATTAGTTCAAATTCATTGTAAAATCAAATACATTATTAAATCCATATGATTGAATACACACGAATTAAATTAAAATTGTAAAGCCTATAACAATTAACACATAATTTTAATATTACACTAATTAATATCACTTGATTTAGTTTGGATTTTCAAATCATCAAAATACTAAAACCAATATACCCATTTAGCTAAAACAAGAGTAAGAAAAATTACTAACCTGGATTTTTAAACCATCTTCACCAATCCATATGTAATCGGGCATTCGAGCAAGATGTTTTTTGAAATAATCACTTTCTGGGTCTTCTACCCAACAAGCAAGCATATGAAACGGCTAGAAATATCAAATAATTAAAAATTGACATCACTAGATGTCATTAGAATACAACTTCCTTTTAAGCAGAACCTTTTTTTTTATTATCATCATTTGTAAATAATACAAGTAACTGAAGAAAAAATTACCTTCGGCACACATCCACCTGTGATATATCGGCTGGCTTCATCTTGATAATGAAGGAGTTCCATTGTTGTTCCAAGAGCCCTTTTCCTGATGAGCTTGTTAAAAGGCCATCGACCTATGATATTCTCTGACATGATATGAACACTTTTCCAAAACAGTTCTTGTAAAATTGACTGCGGATAGTACAGATCTTCCTACATTATCATTGTTGGATTATGACTCAACTTGAAGAAGGAGAGACTTGGATGAGAGGAAGCAAAATAATAAAGAACTGACCAAGGATGACAAATACTCTAGCTTAGCAAGAAGGTTTCTAAAAGGAAAGCTTCTAGCTGTTCACAAGCAAGTAAAAAGCTACATTATTTCTTCAACTATACAACTCTGGTTCAATAAACTTTGAATAGACATGTCAATTAAGGGTCAAAGCCCAGAACCCGAATTTGTCCATTGTATAAATTACTCGGATTTGACTTAGTCATATGACTAAATGGACTTTTTTGAGTAAGCTCATTTGGACTATTCGTTTTAATCTATTTTGCTAAAAAACATTATCTTAATTTCAATCAATAAAAAAATAGTTTATGCGAACAAGATAATAACTTAAATCAAAATAATTAAAACATATTAAATTTATTTCCAATTAGTTTTTTCACTCCATATAAATATTTTACTAGAGTTCCATGCGTCATACGAAGAAATAGTAATATTTAAAACAATATGAATTTGATTATAAAATAAAATTTAATTTATATCTATATCTATATTGTGAAAACTGGATTACCTTTTGAAAATAACTTTTCATTTCATACGAAGAAATAATAATATTTAAAACAATATGAATTTGATTATAAAATAAAATTTAATTTATATCTATATCTATATTGTGAAAACTGTATTACCTTTTGAAAATAACTTTTCATTCTTCATAATTATTAGTTAATTAACTATAAATAATTTATTTTCTTAAATTATTCTCTAACCAAAATGTTCTTGAATCACTGTTTATAATAAAATTAAATAGAGTTATTTAAAAAGTAACATACAAACTTTAATATTATATATTCATGTATATTATTATTTCATTTAATATAAAAATATATACTATAAATGTTTTATTAAAATTTGACCAAAAAAATTTTAATAAACATATAAAATTATATTTAAATATATGTTAAATAACTTGATGATTATTATTATTATTCACACACACACATATATATATATATATATATATTTAATAATAAGGATATAATAATTTAACTAATTTAATATATTCTCAAAAATAAACATAGAAGAAAATATATTTGGCTTATAAAAACCTAAAGACATATCTATTTATTTTATTAAAACAGAAGTAAATTTTATTTGACATAAAAATATTTTGGAAGGATATATTTATTAATGTACATAAACATAATAACATATATTATAATATATAAATAAATACATTAAAATGATTAATGTAATTACAAATTAGTAATTAGCAAATATGTTATATCATTTTAATTGGTTTAGTATCCAACTACAATATATGCAACCAACAAATTACTTATAATTAAAAAATGTTGATATATCAAATTATATATTACAAATCAAAATTAAATATCCATATAGATGCGTATATGTGCAATTATGATATTCTTGTGCTATGAAGAATTGTATATTTATTTTTAAAAAAATAAAAATATGTGTGGATACACGGATCAAGCTCTAGGTATGCTTTAGCTTGTTTTCTTTTTGAAGCTCGTTTTTTGGGTATTCTTAAATGATTAACAAAGAGAGATAAATATCAAGAGAATGAAGTGTATAATCTGAGGTGTTTCCCGGTCATTATCAAATTTAAGGATCGAAAGATCCTAACAGGATGTATCGGTTCCTTAACACCATTAACTGGGCAAGTCGCTTGTGTTCTTTTATTCAAGTTTTGTAAGTGGTTCGTGAATTCTATCAATGGCGAATGTAGGTGTTTGATTCTCAACAGTCATCCTGAAATTTTATATTTGTGATCATTTATAAAGCTCAAGCCTAAATTTAACGACAGCATTTTGTACCTTTGCACACCGATTACGAGCTTGGCTCCAGATGATTTTGTCGTAAGGTTCAGGGTAAAGCTCTTCTCGAAGTTGTCGGGTGAGATGTGTTGGTGTAGCCACAAACTTTTTACCATACAAGTATGATACCCCCATGAAAATATCCCGGAGATATATCCAAAGAGAACCTGCTTCAAGAAAATCAAATAGGAAAATAGGCTTTGATGAAGATAAGTAACTTAATGTAACAAAATCATATATCGTTCCCAAGAAAAAAAAAAATCATATTAAAAACGCATATCATAGAACATGGCACCTCCGTTAAATGGTGAACAAGAAGGGAGCATCCACACTTCAGGCGGTATAGGTTTGCAACCGGACCAATCATACACTCCAAGGACCTATGTGAGCATAACAGTCACGAGACAATCAACTACTACAAATATTAAGGAATATAAACGCTAATAAATTCAAAGAAAGTAAGAAAACTTTAGAGAGCAAAACCGATTGAATCAAATACTCATTTTAGCGTTTGTATATTGAAAATGTGATGAATAATTTAAAATTTTTATACCATATTTATAAAACCTCAAAAACCTAATATTATTTTTACCTTTACCAAAATATCATTTTTCAACTAAAACTGGTTTTCATAAACCTGAAAGATATACAAGACTTCATCTGGTCCAACAGATATGTTTTTTACTGGTGTACAAATTAGATTTAAATCAATCTCAAATCAACAAAATCCTAAGTGGAAATTATAAAGGTGTGCAGAAAAAAGAATTCATAGCCAAAAGAATCAAACCAAAACCAAATCAAATTTATGTAAAAACGGTTTGGTTTCTTTATCTTAAAATTTATTCTGTGGATGCCATATAAATACCGATAGCCAAGCTTTTCCGATCAAGGGCGTATACGTAGCACCACCATGATCATTGATCCATTTACGAGCCCTTGCACAACTAACTCCTTTTTCATCGTTATAATCTGGTTCTACTCCCAAAATCCGTAGGCAGATATAGTTGATAACTGTACAGAACATAGCGCTACGGCCTTCTACGTGTAATCCCCACCCACCATCTTCATTCTACAAACCAAGTATAATTATAGCATCATTATGAAATATCTAATGAAGTAACTAATGTATTAAAATTTAAATTTTCAAAGATAAAAGAAAATTTGAAGCAATTAGAATGTGGCGGCAACAAGTAAATTAGTTCTTCCATATAAAGAGAGTCTCTCATCGATCTTTTTCTCTCATCATTTATATTTATTTATTTATTATTCAGTACTGATATAACTTTTGAGATACCATGGATGCATGTAGATATATCATAGATGTGGATGCTATTATATATCATAATCAAGAATCTATCTTCACAATGCACAAGTGCGTAATGATATATATATATATATATATACGAGTACCTGATGGTTGTACATGTAGCGCAATAACTCTTTGCGATGCTCCGTGGTCAGGGTTTTTTCCAGATGTCCAGTGATGTACAAGCATATGACCTATATATCAATATATAATAGTACATATCGTTTGTAATTACGTTATATATACATAAAAATAATAGAAGCAAAAAAAGACGAGTTTGATAGAGAGACTGAAGCTAGGGTAGCTCACAAAGGGAGCTTCGAAGAACAAGCAACCAGAATGTTCAGATGGCCAATGTCCATCCTCGGCTTGCAATGCCGTGAGATAGAGTATCCCTCTTCTCAGTGCCGTCTTCGCATCTTTGTACGTTATATTCTCGGGGTTCCCTATTTCCACTCGTGGAATCTTCTGCTCGAACTTATTTTCCCTCAGAAACTATTTAATTCCATCCAAGACAAAACAATTTAAAGCAAAAACTTGGCAATCCTCTAGCATTATAATTCTTTTAAAAAATTAGCACAAAAAAAAAGAAAAAAAATCCCTCAAAATAACATTCATTAAACAACAAAATGACTACACTACTCCAAACTTTAAATTTATCCTAACCACCTCCCTTAAATAATAAACTTATATCTTAAACAATAAACTCAAATATAAACTCAAATATAAAACAAGAAAAAAACTTTTATTTTAAAATTGAGAATTGTTTCTCTTGTGTGCTATTTTTGGAACAAGATTATGTTCTACTACTATTTCAAGTATTTCTTTTATATATTTTTCTTAACTATACCAAATATATCGTTACAAAATTTTATCATGTAATCTGGAGTTACTAGCTCTACTGGTAAAACCTTATGCCCTAAATGGCAAGGTCCGAAGTTCGGATTCATGGGAAAAAATTAACAACAACCTCTTGTCTCTGGCCTAAACAAAGATTATGAATTTTGGCTCGGAACTTCTTGCAGTAAAAAGTACTCCATAAATTATTATGCATAGTTAAAACCCTCACCTGCATTCGCCACAGGAGATCAGCACTGGTCTTGAAACGCGATCGAGTTACGAGGAAATTCCTACGAGCTTCATCAACCTCAGCGAGTTCCTCAAGGGAGCATGCACCAGCATCAAATTCCCAAGTTTGCCTTCCGGTGTAGTTGTTTGTGGTGAACAAGTGAGTCTCATCTACCGCTTTAGCGCCAATCCTCAGCCTCCACATATTGAATCAATCGTTTTAACTAATCAACAGGAACCTGATATCTAGATATCAACACTCGACCTTGTCTTAAATACTGGCAATACCATGTTTAATCTATTGAAATGATTGTATTTTTTTAAGTGCCATGTTTAGTTTTTTTAATTACAAAGAATCTTTCAATATTTAAAATTATCTTCCTATATTATGTTAGTGGTAAATGCTACATAGAAAAAAAAAATTGACATATTTATACAAAACAGACAAGCAACAAATGGTTTGCTCTCCGGTCATAAATTGTCAAATAAAAAGTGGTTCAACTAGTGCTAAACATTAGCAACTACTTTTAAACAGAGAAAATGCAAAGGAAATACATAGGAAAATGGTTGATTAGCTAAAGCATAGTTAAAGCATCGAATGATTAGCTAAAGCATAGTTAAATAAAAACGAATGATTAGCTAAAGCATAGTTAAAAGAAAACGAATGATTAGCTGCGCGCTCATAGATTGTCAAGCAAAATTGGTTCTGCGAATAGAGAAGAGCGAAGGAAACAAATAGAAAATGGTCATCAGTGGCATTTAATTTATGCCGGCCATTAGATCATCGGTTGGTGGAAATAAACATCATTATCATTAGATTTGATACGATTTGATATAACATTTTATTTATTATCTAGGAAAGCATATGGGGATTTACCACCTTTTTCATAAAGAATATATCCATATGTTCTCCTAAGATTTGATACATATCATTGTATTTATCATTAGATTTGATACATAACTCTTAAGAGAAATTTATATATTTCATCTATAATAAAAGTCTATCTATAGTATTATTTACAAAGTGACTTTTTACTTCTAAGTTCTTACATTAAAATTAGACTGAGTAAAGTCATCGTTACTTTTAGTGAATAGATTTATTATATATATTACATAGTTAACAATTAAATATAAATTGATTTTAACAAAGCTTTATCACAAAAAAAGAAAAAAATGTTTTGGACAAACACAAATTCAAGTATATTGTAGTAATATCCTAAATAACATTATTCTTTCAGTAAGATAATTTTTTTGAATGTAAGTTTAAGTTACGTATGTATTATCATATAGTATGTAATAAATTTTTAACTAATATTATTATCGTGACTAGACATACAAAATATTAAATCTTGTTTATATATATACATAGAGAGTGCATGTTACATTTCCGTATTCACATATAAGATATTTTGTATTTTAGTTTATCAAATTTTAAACTTTTATTCTAGATGAATAAATCTAATTAGTTACTGTTAATGATTTTTATGAACAACTATTTATATGTGCCCAAAAATATATTTTTAAAAAATTGCATTCTGAATAATTTTAAAAATAATACTCAGTAATTTGATAATCATCAATATCTAAAATAATACATATCGTATTATTATTTTAAAATTATCTCTAATTTTTTCATCGAGTTACAAGAAAGAGAATAGAATTCAGAATATAAAGTTTTTGAGACAATAAATCGATTTTTTATTTTGTAAAAAACTTGGTTATGTATAAAATTTAATGTTTCTTTTGTTGAATGTAGAATATTTTTTTTTATTTTGATGTTTTTGAATTAATTTGTAAGATAATTAAGTCTGCATTTGCAGATAAAACACTTTGTAAAATACAAAAAATGAGATTTTCTTTCAAAAAGTGGTATATTGAGAAACATTTTATCGACAATCATTTACTCATCCTACTATATATTAATTTAGAAGTCACTTTAGTGATTTTTTCTTAGGTGTCACTCATAAGTGAAATTTAAAATTAATTCTCTTAATTTGATTGGTTGTTGGTATTTGAATTTTTATTTATTTAAATAAAATTTTTAAAAGGAAACTAATCATAAAATTACATAATCTAATTTATGTTACCAAATAAACAATCAAGCATCTTAAATTTAAATGAATTAACGTTTTTTTTTGTTGAACCAATTGATTATCATAGATTACATTATAAAAAATATAATATAAAGATATATATAAATGCATATGATACTACATAAAAAATTATATAAACAATTTTAAATAAATTATATTTATAGTGGATACAATAAATCATAAGTTGTGGAAAACTAATAAACAGAAAATTAATAATATTTCTACTCACTATATACATATATTATAAAAATGTGTCAAATAAATTCAAAGCAATCAAATATATAATTTTAAAAAATTTCAGTCATTGTAATTGACAATGTGATATTATAGTTGAGTTATCACTTTTATAAATGACTAGGGTCTTTGTCCATGCTACGCGGATTATCTACTATAGGGTTTGATTTGTTTTGTTATTTATAATCTGTTTAGATATAAGAAAATTTTATATGTTATTTAACAAAAAAAAATCATTGAATTGATGTAAAAAACACAATCGTTCATGTTTAAAGTTCGTAGTACTTATCAAAGATCTTTTTATTTTTTTTAATAAATGCATGGCTAGGTGAGTAAATTTTGTTCTATCAAACAATTTTAGATGGGTTTAAAAATTTTCTTCTACATTTGAGCTGGTTATTATGTTTTTTATTATCTATATTAGTAAATATTATAAATTTAATTGTTTTGTGTTTAGTGTTTTATCTTCTCCATGCATTACACAATTACTTATGTGTTTAGCCTAACAATTTCACATCATATAGTTATATAATATTATTTATTTACTTACTACATATATCTTGTTTGAATTAATTGTTCTAGATAGATATTTCTCTTCGGTATCTGAAATTTTAAAATACACACATCAAGATGTTCCCTTTAGAAACATACGCTAACATATAGAACTGACACAACATGTTATATAAAAACAAAGACAATCAAATATTTGAAATAAGCATGCACAATAAATGGTAAACAAAGACGATAACAAAGACAATCTATTATTGAGGAAGAATAATATTATTGAGGAGGAGGAGGGCTTTATGGATTAGCACTACAAGAAATATGTACATTGTTAGCGTGAGAAATATGCTATAGTAGATGTTTGATAGCGAATTCATAAATGCTATGTATGCGGCAGCAATCATATGTATTCCCTTTATGATAGCATTTTTTTAAATGCTACGAAATATGCAGATACGATAGCAATACTCGAATGATGTCATAAACTTAACTATAGCACTTCGTTTTTGCTACAAATTAATAACGATTCAAATATTTGTGTTATGATAGATCATTCTATAATAAAATAAAATTAATTATAATTAAAAATAAAATAATTGAAAATTAAATCAAAAATTATTCTATAATTGAAAATAAAATAGATTTTATTTATAATAAAAATTGATTTACAAATTTATTGCGGTTTACAAAAATAAACCAAAAGTTAAAAATAAAATCAAACCAGTACAATTTCCCCTCTCTAGGTTTACACTAAACCAAAGTAAAAAAAAAAAAGCCTAAACCTAAAAAAAAAAGACTCCAGCAGCCTCATGTTTTGTCTTCTCTCCGACCTCCTCTTCACCTCCAGATCTATTCTCTAAGCCTCAAACTTGAGCTAAGAACAATCCAAAGTAACAGACTTTAACAGCTACAAATCCCACTACAATCCTACAACTACAAATCCCGCAAATCGTCGTAATCTTCCTCCAGCAAATCCAATGACCACCATATCATCTTCTTCAACTCCTTTATAAAGAACAAAGATAAAATTAAAACAAACAAAGATAAAATGAGAATAAAAACAGAGAGATAGAGGTTACACAGGAGGAGACGAGTAGTATAATACTGTGGTGACGAGGAGGACACGAGATGGACGGTGACAACGCTACGGTGGTGGTGGTGTATAGCGGACGCCGAGTTATCTTCACAGAGATGAGCAGAGAAGGGAGAGGATTAGATGAGCATAGAAGAGATTACATTAAAGGAGAAGAAAAACCAGATTTTTTTATGAGCAGAGATGAGCAGAGAAGGGAGAGGATTAGATGAGCATATGAGATCTGTCTGCAAACAGAAGTAAAGAGAGAGAGAGGAAGAAGCACACGTGACAGAAAAAAGAAAGAAAAGGAAGAAAAGAATTTGATCCCTTAGATTAGATTTCATCAAGGGTTGAGATTGGACTCTAGTTATCCTCACCAATGCTTCTCAGCCAATCACAGATAGAACAATAAAATAAGAGGAAATTAATATGGACCTTTGGATTAAGTTTAATCAATGGACGAAAATGAAGCCTTGTATAAAAAGATTATCCAACAAAAGAAAAGTATTTATGTTTTATTTTTTCTGTGTTATATCTGTTTTTTTTTTAATTGAAAGTTAGTTTATAGTTTTAAATCTAGTAAAGTTTACTGTTTCATTGTTATTTTATGGTTTATACTTTAGAGTTTTGAGGTTTAGATATAATATTAGATTTTAAAATATTCAATTTTGAGTTAAATTTTAGTATTTTTATGCTAAAATATGAAAATATTATATATAACTTTAAGTCTAGTATTTTGATTTAGAGTTTTTATGAGGTTAGGATTATAAGTTAGAATATGAAAATAGTTAAAAGTTTTAAAGTTTGTGTGTAGAGTTTAGTTTGAAGTTTAGTGTGTATGGATTATAAGGTTTTGGTGTAAAAGGGGTTTGGTTAAGGATAAGATTTAAGAATCAAGTTTGAAAAGATTAGATTTGTGCTTTTAAGATTTAGTGTTTTAAGTTTTAAATATAAGATTTGATGTGTAGTTTATGATTTGGGGTATAGGGTTTAGGTTTAGAGTTTATGGTTTGTAGTGTATATTTGGAGTTTAGATTTGTGCTCTAAAGTTAAATTTTGAAAATAATTAAATTTTGACCTTATAATTTAAGATTTTTAAGTTAAATTTTGAAAAATAAAGAGTGTTTAGGGTTTAAAATTTTGTACTTGTATTTTACACAGAATGTATAGTTTATATTTGAAGTAATGATTTAGGATATAGAGATTGATCAAAGATTAAGGATATGTGTTTAGGAAATTATAGTTTAAGATTAAAAAGATTAAATTTAAGTGTAATTTTAAGATTTGAAGTTATAATATGAAAAATTGGAGTTTTAAGGGTTGTGTTTAAAGTTCAGGGTTTAAAATCATGTTTAGGGGTTAAATAGCTTTCCTTGGCATTATAAAAATGCTATTATAAGTCTTTCATAGTTTTATTAATCCGCTTAAATAATATTTTTGGCGCTTATATCTAAATTTTCGCTAAGTATTGGCAAAACTGGTGATTTTATTTTCCCGCTCACGTAATTCTTAAAATAGCATTAATTAAGTGCTATTTTAGGTTTTTCTATTTCATAGCGTTTATTTAATGCTATCATATAATACATAAATTTCGAAATCATCTACAATAACAGTTCAGTAAAACGTGCTATAACAATGTGCTATCAATGTAGACTTTTTTTGTAGTGTAGGCGATTTGGAATTTATTTGTTGAACTAAATTAGGAAGAAGAATGGTGGGAGGTGAAACAAAATCATCAAAAAGAATTTAAGAATAGAAGTAAGATTGAGACTGAGTCATGATTGTTTCAGAGAAAAAAAGAGTGATTTGCACGGAGTAGAAGTGTTGAAGTCGATCATCACCATCGTTAACGACAAAGAAGGCCAGAGTTGACGATTTGAATTTTAGATGGGCCAGTGATGAAAATAATGAGCCCAAAGGAATGATCCGTTTAAGATCCGGTCTATAAAAACTTAGGTGACATCAGTGATAAACCCATAATGACTTTAAAAATGGACTAAAACTAAATGGGTCTTAAATTTTTAAATAAAAAAATGTATAATAGGGTGTTAGATAGGTTTGACCCCGGGTTATGGGGTGTCAGCCAAAGTAAAAGTACCACCAAAGTTGATGAAATTTAGTTATTCAAGTTTAACATACCGCATTTTTATAATTTAAGATGTGTCTTTAGGTGACATGTCAAATTGAAATATTTTCATTGATTGATTAAATTTAATGATGTAGATAGGCTAAATGGAGCTCTTATTCTCTTTTTATTACTTGTTTGACTAGAGTATTCTTTATATTTAAAATATCATGTTCTCATATATATTAATTGAGAAAACACTTAAATGTTTTGTTTTGCTGATGTGTCAATAACAAGATAGCTCTTCAATTAATTATTTTAATTTGATTAGTTGATGATTTTTTAATTTAATTCATTTTAAAAATAATAAATCAAGAACTAACTTACATCAATAACCAGACAAATCATACTTACCAATAATGATTATCAATTGTGTCATACTTACCAGACAAATCAAGAGAATTTAAAGAAATTTTATTATCCATTATCGGATTTGTGTTATTCATTATCTTATGCATTTAATTAAATAAATGTTTTACAAAAAGAGAGATTTGAAAACTTTCCCTTCCCTATTTTATATAATAATAAAAATACAATTAATGGTTAATAAGTTTAGTATGTATGTATTATATATATAATATAAAAATTATATATAATACAATTTTATAATAAAAATAAAATTAATTTTAAATAACAAGCATATTTAAGAATTTCAATTAAAAACCTGGTAAATTATTTCACGTTTTAAATGAATTGTTTAAAAAAGAAGATTTAAAACATCCATGTATGTTATATAAATGTATACCTAAAAATAAAATACAAGTATTAATAATTTTCATGAGTTTTCTATTGCATAGATAATCATATACAAAATATGTATATATAAAGTAAATTTTAAACATATTTTACATATCAAAAAACAAACTGAAGTTAATTTTTAATGAACCAAACCGTTAAAAAATTTATTTTTTTTACTTACAAACCATATCAATAAGAATTGTGTGTCTAACTGTTTTCATTTATGAGAATTGTTTAATTGAAATTTGTTGATAATGTTATAAACTTTCTAGCAGCTGAAATTTATATATATCATAATATCACAACTTTTTATTATCTATTAAATACGAACACTATTAATATGAATGCATATTTATGTATAAATTAATAGAAACTAAATCTTACATGGAAATATTATTAGATATTTATTAAACTAATGAGAATCCACATATATACAGTTAGTGTTTCTCTTCCATAATCTTTATATGTACTTTAGTTTCAGGTATGAGTTTATTTGACACATCATTCATATTATTAGATTTTAATAATTTTTAATTTTATTCGTCTATAGTGATAGGATGAACGGTTTTAATTTTGGGGGATTTGCCAAAACCAACCTAAAATTTCATTTCAACCCTAAAGGTGTACCCCTTATTGAGTCAAATGCAAAACCAACCTAAAGGGGTTATGAAGTTACTACTTAACCCTTGTGACCAAACAAAAAAGCAGACAGTTATTTTACGGTTCTGTCCTTTGCAAGTCTACACATAATAGAGAGAAGTCTACACATTTGTAGACCTTCTTAGAAGTCTACTTTGTAGACGTATTCTACAGTCTACATCGTCATTTGATCTTATAATTTAATTTTAAAAATGTATAAAAATAATTTTTGGGAAGTTTTTAAATAATCATCAATATAAAGATT